>JAODAL010052105.1:0-26209 GCA_025379985.1 Phyllomedusa bahiana
GGTTCAGGGGTACTCTGCATGACTACTGCTGTCCAAATTGAACACTGATTGCCGGCATGAAGAAATGACACCAGACACAGAGCTGGTATGAGTTCCTCCTCAGTGTGAAGCAGACCCAGAAGAGAGAGACTTTATTACAATACAATGGATTTTTACAAACTGGCTTCAGGGCGTGGCTAAGTTCCTTTGTTTCTTGCAGTCTTCAGGAATGTGGCACTAGTTGATTGGTTCTCCAGATATGGTCATGGTTTCCACCCAGGTCCATGCTGGCACATGGTGGGGAGTGGTTCAGGAAGCAGGCGCCATCTTGGAATATCTCTGCTGTTCAGATAAGCTTATATGTGTAATAATGTTTTTGCACCACAAACTTCATTACAAAAGCATTAGAAATATATATGTTTCCCTTAACACAGTAATTCAAATTCTGTAAGCACTTCTCATTGGTCGGCATAAACCAGCCAATCAGAATAGGAGCGACAGTGAACCATTATAACCTATGGAGAAGTATTGACCAATCACATGAAAAGGCGGGACAGTTCAAAATACAGTAAAAAAGGCCGAAAAGAGCTGATTGGTTGAGCTATCGGGGGCTTGGCTATCCCGGCCAATCAGAGTGCGAGCTATTTTGTTCCATTGTAGTCCATGGAGAGATCGGGGCAATGAAATCTCGGCTCTCAGCTCCGTGCGGCATGGAGTATGATTAAAAAAATCGTTTTTATTAGGTGTAAAATATTATCTGAAAAAGAGCTAAAACCTTCTAAAAACATACATTAATCAAATCCCTAACAACGCATTTGTCACCGAGACTGGCGCTACATCAGGAATTGCAACATTGTAAATTGCCAGGAAATACAGTAATACAAAATCTGTAAGCACTTCTCATTGGTCGGCATAAACCAACCAATCAGAATAGTAGCGACAGTGAACCATTATAACCTATGGAGTAGTGTTGACCAATCAAATGAAAAGGCGGGACAGTTCAAAATACAGTAAAAAAGGCAGAAAAGAGCTGATTGGTTGAGACCAGGCGGCCGATATGAATCCACCAATCATATGTAGTGCGTCTATTTTGAGTGTAGCAAGAAGGGCGCGATAGAAGGGCGCCCTAAAAGTTATTACTGTCTATGGGAAATATTCTAGTACTGTGATTGGTTGGGGGGAAGAGGGGCTCGTCCTGCTTAGCCAATCAGCGGGTGAGCTACTTATCTCATAGAGTTCTATGGGGAAAAGAAATCCAGAGCGAGCTCTGTTTGTGATTGGCTAAGTTAAAAGAAGTGCGATTATTTGGGCCAATGGGAGAGCGAGCGACGCTCTTATGGGTTTTCTAATGCAATCTATAATAAAACTGTAAATGGCAGAAATAAAATGATAAGACTCACAAAGTTGTACCGATGTGTATATAAAATGAACTATAATATGGGTGTAATGAAAATAAACTAATAAATATTAATTCAATAAATTCATTTTTATTTCTTTAATTTCGTTAGCCCATATTAATTGATCTTTTGGCTAACAAAAATAAATAATTAAATATTATCTCATTGAATTCATTTTTATTTTTTTATTTTCGTTAAAACCCATATTATTGTTCATTTTATATACACATCGGTTCAACTTCGTGAGTCTTATCATTTTATTTCTGCCATGTACAGTTTTAATATAGATTTCATTAGAAAACCTATAGGAGCGTCGCTCGCTCTCCCATTGGCCCAAATAATCGAGCTCTTTTAACTTACCCAAATCACAAACAGAGCTCGCTCTGCATTTCTTTTCCCCAAAGAAACTCTATGAGATAAGTAGCTCACCCGCTGATTGGCTAAGCAGGACGAGCCCCTTGTTCCCCCCAAACCCAAATCACAGTACTAGAATATTTCCCATAGACAGTAATAACTTTTTAGGGCACCCTTCTATCGCGCCCTTCTTGCTACACTCAAATAGACACACAACATGTGATTGGGGGATTCATATCTCCCCGCCTGTCTCAACCAATAGCTCTTTTCTGCCTTTTTTTACTGTATTTTGAACTGTCCCTCCTTTTCATTTGATTGGTCCATACTTCTCCATAGCTTATAATGGTTCACTGTCGCTCCTATTGGTTTCTGCCGACCAATGAGAAGCGCTTACAGAATTTGAATTACTGTATTTCCTGGCAATTTATAATATCCCAATTCCTGATGTAGCGCTGGTGACGGTGACTAACTCGTTGTTAGGGATTTGATTGATGTAAGTTTTTAGAAGGTTTTAGCTCTTTTTCAGATAATATTTTATACCTAATAAAAACGATTTTTCTTATCATACTCCATGCCGCACGGAGCTGAGAACCGAGATTTCATTGCCCCGATTTCTCCATAGACTACAATGCAACAAAGTAGCTCGCACTCTGATTGGCCGGGATAGCCAAGCCCCCGCTAGCTCAACCAATCAGCTCTTTTCTGCATTTTTTACTGTATTTTGAACTGTCCCGCCTTCTCATTTGATTGGACAATACTACTCCATAGCTGGTAATTAGAGATGGGCGAATTGATTCTAACGAAGTGGAATTCGTTTAGAATTTCAGGAAAACTTCGGTTCTGACCGAAGTCGAAGTTTGGGGTACTTCGGGTAACGAAGTGTGCTTTTGATTGATAAAATGGCTGTGCGAGCACATGGCGTTACATGGGGCAAAGCACTCTGGGAGGAAGAAGGGCATAGCCTGCATGACATGTGCAGAGATGAAGCCAATCAGAGACCGGCGGGATTCTGAGACGTCACCGCACTATATAAGTCCGGGCGCGACGCTGGGAGCTCATACCACTCTCACTGTACTGATCAGGGAAGGTGCTGCCGCGGCTGATTGTTACTGAAAAAACTGATTTTTATACAGCGTTTTTTTGTGGGTGTCTCAGTTGTCTCAGAGACTGCTTCTCTTAATGTTCTATTTCTGATTTTTTGGTGTATTGGATCTGAAGTCCAGTGTGCGTCCAGTGCAGCTGCATATACATTTTAATGCTATCTGCTCACAGCACATTGAATATCCAAGGGGGATCTAAGCCAGTTCCTTTGTATTTATTTAAAGAAAAACAGCGTTTTTATAATACAAATACCACTTCATTTTTTGGCTGCTCAATTCTTTTGCGCAATTTACATCCAGGGGTTAATTAAGCGTTTTTTGCTGTTGTGGTGACTCCAAGAAACCGTCTTTTTTCACGCGCCAAAAATTAAAATTTTCCCCGTTTCCATAATTCACAAGCGAAGGTTAATTACATTTTTTCTCTTGTTTGTGTAGCGTAAGAACACCAATTGTAACACGCTACAAAGTAGTAGCTTTTGGCTGCTCAATTCTTTGCGCAATTTACATCCAGGGGTTAATTAAGCGTTGTTTTTCTGCTGTGGTGACAAAAATAGACCGTCTTTTTCACCGCCAAAAAATACAATTTTCCTGTACCATAATTCCCAAGCAAAGGTTAATTACAATTTTTTCTCTTGTTGTGTAGCGTAGAAAACAAGCAATTGTAACACGCTACAAAGCTAGTAGTTTCTGGTTGATCAGTTCTTTTGCGCAATTTACATCCAGGGGTTAATTAAGCGTTGTTTTTCTGCTGTGGTGACAAAAATAAACCGTCTTTTTCACCGCCAAAAATTACAATTTTCCTGTACCATAATTCACAAGCAAAGGTTAATTACAATTTTTTCTCTTGTTGTGTAGCGTAGAAAACACGCAATTGTAACACGCTACAAAGCTAGTAGTTTCTGGTTGCTCAATTCTTTTGCGCAATTTACATCCAGGGGTTAATTAAGCATTGTTTTTCTGCTGTGGTGACAAAAAAAAACGTCTTTTTCATCGCCAAAATTAAAATTTTCCTGTACCATAATTTTACAAGCAAAGGTTAATTACAATTTTTTCTCTTGCTGTGTAGCGTAGAAAACAAGCAATTTTAACACGCTACAAAGCTAGTAGTTTCTGGTTGCTCAATTCTTTTGCGCAATTTACATCCAGGGGTTAATTAAGCGTTGTTTTTGTGCTGTGGTGACAAAAATAGACCGTCTTTTTCACCGCCAAAAAATACAATTTTCCTGTACCATAATTCACAAGCAAAGGTTATTTACAATTTTTTCTCTTTTTTGTTATCGTAAAAAACCCAATTGTAACATGCTACAAAGCTAGTAGTTTTCTGGTTGCTCAATCCTTTTGCGCAATTTACATCCAGGGGTTAATTAAGCGTTGTTTTTCTGCCCGTGGTGACCAAAAATAGACCGTCTTTTTTTACCACCAAAAATACAATTTTCCCGTACCATAATTCACAAGCAAAGGTTAATTACAATTTTTTCTCTTGTTGTGTAGCGTAGAAAACAAGCAATTGTAACACGCTACAAAGCTAGTAGTTTCTGGTTGCTCAATTCTTTTGCGCAATTTACATCCAGGGGTTAATTAAGCGTTGTTTTTCTGCTGTGGTGACAAAAATAAACCTTCTTTTACACCGCCAAAAATTACAATTTTTTCCCGTACCATTAAATTTACAAGCAAAGGTTAATTACAAATTTTTTTTTCTTGTTGTGTAGGTAGAAAACACGCAATTGTAACACGCTACAAAGCTAGTAGTTTCTGGGTTTCTCAATTATTTTGCGCAATTTACATCCAGGGGTTAATTATGCGTTGTTCTGCAGTTGTACTCAGTAAAGAAACTTTGTTTTTTACCGCCACAGAAGAAATTCTTAGAATAAAATTCATATCCGAAGGTTAATTAAGCCTGTTTGTGCTTTTATATTCAGTTTAAAATTTCACAGATTTTTTGAACGGCACATACAAGTCAATTTCTCCTGCCCATTTGTGGAGCGCAATTTATATCCAAGGGTTACCCAAGTTGTTAGTGGTTCATTTGGAGTCAAATACAGGGTGTGTATTTTTCATATACAGATATCTTCATCAAACAGTGTCTGTACATTTTAGAACAAACAGTATGTCAGACAGGGAGACGGCAGGCTCTTCACCTGCGAGTGGCAGAGGCACAAACATTCCTGGAGCAGGTCTCAGCACAGCAAGGGGACGTCGCAGCAGGGGTCACTCGGTGAGGCCACAACTGCCGCTGACTAACATCCCAATGGTTCTAGATTGGTTGACTAGGTCATCCACTTCCTCCAAGATGACATCTGATAATCCCAGCCAAGAGTCGGTGGGAAAAGTCAGGGCACAACCCTTTGTTGGCATGGCCCGGAGTGGGTCAGCGGCCCTCACTGTCCTCAACCCGCCCCCTGTCCCATCCGGTTCCCTCAGCCAGAGATATACCCATGTGGTCTGGGCTCAGCGCCACTATAAAAGCGAGGAGAACAAATTTTAGGAGGGCAGTAAGTAGCTACTTGGGAGCGGGAAAGAAATGGGGCCAATATCCCCTGCTTTCTTGCAGTAGGCGGGAAAGTATAGATGTTGAGAGCGGCATGGGAGGTCATGTTGTGAGGGGGCAGCCTCTGCATACCAAAAAACCGGTTTAAGAGGGCAGCAGTGACGATGAAACACAAATAATGATGATGTAGCCGACCGCACTTGGGAGCTGGTGAGGGAAAGGGCTTCATCATCGTCAGGGAAGAGGGCGTTTAGCTTGCGCGTCAGGCAACGGCGCAGCCAGCAAGTGGGTCGTGTGGCCGTGATCAGCAGGATAGCAGCAGTGTGAGGGGCGGGAGCCAAGCGGCCACGGGGTAAAAAACCGCTTCGCAGGTCCAAGAAAGTAGCGGCACAGGGACTCAGCGAGGCAGCGGCGGCAGTAGTCACTCAGTGCAGAGCGTTGACGGTAAAATCCGATACTCGGCGGTGTAGCCGAATATGGGTATATGTAGAATCTGTGAGCAGAAAGTGAAGCGTGGCCAGGGAGCTAATGTAGGCACCACGGCCCTGCGTCAACACATGCAGCGTCACTATCCGGTGGCCTGGGAGAAACGTGGCTCAGATGTGGTGGTCCATCCTGCCGCCGCAGCAACAGCAGCAGCAGCAGCAGCGCCCAGTGGCACGCATGCCATTGCAGCCAGTCAAGGCTCCACCACCTCTGTAGAACGGAGCTGTTTCTCTTTGCAGAAAAAACAAAAAAACATACAAAAATGGGACATTTACTTACTCAAAAAAAAAACTCCAATTCTTTGGGGCTTATGAACAGCTCAATGGCTGAACAAACATGAACCCAGTAGCTAGCAACTTTGCCATTTATGCTGACTGGGAAAAAGATCACATGTGCAGCTAATTGCTAGAGCAAGATGAAAAGCTGCACACCAACTTTAACACCTATTCACACCAGCATACAGAAAAGCCACAGTATAATGCATGGGGAGATTGCACAGATGCAAAGTAACCAATAAAACAATCACTCATACAACCTCAGGGCATGAGGGAGGTGATTGCCGGTACTATAATTGCATATAATAAGGCGATACAAAAGTGTGCCATAAATATAGATACGTGTGGTACACAATGCTGGCTTACAGCCTATTAGTGACACCTATACTATTAGACCGGGCGGGCTGCCCAGCATTTTCTAAGTGTCCAACACTGGCACACTCTGCTCCCCAGCACTGTTGGGCGAATAAAGAAGGCATACTGGAAAAATTATTGAATATGAGGTATTAGTTGGTAATGGGGCCCCATGACACAAGCTCACAAGCCTCTTCACGGCTCCCTCATGCCCTGAGGTTGTATGAGTGATTGTTTTATTGGTTACTTTGCATCTGTGCAATCTCCCCATGCATTATACTGTGGCTTTTCTGTATGCTGGTGTGAATAGGTGTTAAAGTTGGTGTGCAGCTTTTCATCTTGCTCTAGCTGTTTCTCTTTGACATCATCTCCCGGTCCAGATGCTCCTGCTCCTCGCTACTCATGGCGCCAGCAGTCGTTCAGCGAGGCGATTGCAAAGAGACAACAGTATGCGTCCAACCATCCTAAGGTGCAGCAGCTGACCGTGCTCCTGTCCAAGTTGTTGGTACTGCAGTCCCTCTCTTTCCAAAGGGTGGACTCTGCACCATTCAGAGAACTAATGGCTTGTGCCGAGCCGAGATGGAGAGTCCCAAGCCGTAATTTATTTTCCAAAAAGGCAGTACCAGCACTTCATAAATATGTAGAACAGAAGGTGTGCCAGTCCTTAAGCTTATGGGTTTGTTCCAAGGTGCACGGCAGCGCAGATGTCTTGAGCTGTAACTACGGTCAGGGCCAGTACATGTCCTTTACGGCCCACTGGGTGAATGTGCTTCTGGCCCAGGCACACCAACAACCTGGACAGGAGACGCCGCTTTCTCCTCCATGTTGTCAAACTGCTTCTGCTCCAATGTCCTCCTCCTCCTCCTCCACCCCCACCACCATCTCAGCCTCCAAGTAACTGCCTCCATCATACCACATGTTGGGGCACAGCGGGTCACGCAGTTCTACACCTGGCTTGCCTCGGCGAACAAAGTCACACGGGGGAGGAACTCTCCGGTCATGCAGCAAGAAATCGATGTGTGGCTTTCTCCGCGCCAACTGAAAAATCGGAACCATGGTGACGGACAATGGGAGGAACATGGTGTCCGGCGCTGCACCGAGGAGGGATGGTCCATGCTCCCTGCATGGCGCATGTTTCAATCTGGTTGTGAAAAGGTTCCTGAAGTCTTCCACCGATCTTCAGAACATTCTGAAAATGGCCGGGAAAAACTGTGCATGCACTTTATCCTTCGTACAAAGCCAGGAACACCCTCCTCGAGTTGCAGCGGCAGAATGGCCTCCCCCAACCACTCTGATATGCGATGTTTCCACCCTTTGGGAATTCAGCCTGCACATTTTGGACCGACTGTATGAACAGAAAAAGGCCATTAACGATTTTTTGATAAATCCAGGCAGACAAATACTCCCCGTGTAACTTTGATGTCAGCCAGTGGCAGCTCATGCGTGAACCTGCCGTTTGTTGGGGCCCATTCGAGGGGGCCACGTTATTTGTCATTCGCCAGGACTAGGGATGAATAACGTCATTCCACTGCTTCATGTCCTGAACAGATGCTGAAAAATCTGTCTGGGCAGGGACTGGAGACGTGGCGACTACATCTCGTGACCACATGAGCCGGTGGGACAGGACGGGAGAAGAGGAGGAGGAGGAGGACATTGGAGCAGAAGCATTGTCTGGTGAAATGAAGGGATTTTCTACCCAGTGACAAGAGAGGAGGACAGGAGCAGCTGGAGGGGGTGGATGGAGATGAGGAAGACGGCAGATGACCCCCAACCCACCGGGGCAGTATAACAGTGGAAATGGAGGCAGGAGCCCCTCGGAGTCACTTGTGCAGATGGCCGCAGCATGCTTATTTGCCTGGCTAGTGACAGCCGAATAGTCAGCATCCGGCAGGGGGATGACTTCTGGCTCTCCACCCTATTGGACCCTCGGACCGGTCCAAAATGGAGCCTTTTTCCCAGCTATTGAGAGGGAGGACAAACTCAAAACTATAGGGAAATCCTCCGTAATCAGTTGGCCGCTGCCTAGTGCGGCAATCGTCCCTCCTCTAACAGGTCGACCGGGGGTTCCTCAGCGCTCACGTACTACTGCCGCGGCGGCGGGGGGACGGTGGGGGGGTAGGAGCAGTACCAGCTCCATCAGCAGTAACCTAAGTCTGGAGTCACTGATGAGCGCTTTCTTCACCCTCCTAGTAGGAGGGGATCCCCACAACAGCAGCAGGACCTGGAGCAGTCCCCCGAACCAACAGGGGGTGGCCTACTTGGACACACTCGCCACCCCAGTTAGAAGATCCGCTGGACTACTGGGCAGCCAAACGGATGTGTGGCCGCAACTTGCCGAGTTTGCAGTGGAGAAGCTGTCCGCCCGGGCCCGTAGATGGCATCAGAGCGGGTGTTCAGTGCGGCGGGGCCATCGTTACCCCAAGGAGAACCCGCTTGTCCACGGGAAATGTGGAACGACTGACCTTTTTCAAAATGAATCGGCGTGGATCGGCCAGGATTTCCCCCACACCAATGCCTTAGGCGTCAGACTAAAATCAGCCATGACGCCTCACCCAAATGTGAGAAATTTAGTCTGGGTTCAAACTACCTCCTCAGCCACTATTCTGATGCCGCCACCCCGCCTGATGCCACACATCTGCTGACAGTTTCTCCATCTGCCACCACCATCTTTACCAGGGGCTGGTATTGCCACCCACCTCCACACTCTGTCATTGTGCCACATGCTGACCTCATGCTGCTGCTGTGGCTGCTGCCGTGACCTCCACACTGTGTCATTGTCCCACCTGTGGCCTACTCCTGTTTTTTTCCACCTCCAGAATGTCATTGTGCCCCCTGCCTGACCTCATGCTGCTGCTGTGCTGCTGCCGTGACCTACACACTGTGTCATTGTGCCACTGTCTGACCTCATGTGCTGCTGTGGCTGCTGCCGTGACCTCCCACTGTGTCATTGTCCCACTCGTGGCCTACTCCTGTTTTGCCACCTCCAGAATGTCATTGTGCCACTGCCTGACCTCATGCTGCGCTCCGTGACCTACACACTTTGTCATTGTGCCACTGTCTGACCTCATGCTGCTGCTGTGCTGATGCCAAGACTACACACTCTGTCATTGTCCACTCTGTGGCCTCTCCTGTTTTGCACCTCCAGAATGTCATTGTGCCACTGCTGACTCATGTGCTGCTGCCGTACCTACCACTGTGTCATTGTGCCATTTTCTGACCCTGCTGCTGTGTGCTGCTGTGACCTACACACTGTGTCATTGTATGTCTGACCTCATGCTGCGTGTGGCTGATCCGGACCTACATACTCTGCTTGTGCCCCTGTCTGACTCATGTGCTGCGCTGTTGATGCCGCAAATCAACACTGTGTCATTGTGCCACTCTTGGCCTACTCCTTTTTGCCACCTCCAATGTCATTGTGCCACTGCCTGCTCATGCTGCTGCTGCCGTGACCTACACACTGTGTCATTGTGCCACTGTCTGACCTCATGCTGCTGCTGTGGCTGATGCCGTGACCTACACACTCTGTCATTGTGCCACTGAGTCCTGACCTCATGCTGCTAGCTGCTGTTTGATGCCATCAACTCAACACTGTGTCATTGTGCACTCTTTGGCGCCTACTCCTGTTTTTGCTACCTCCAGAATGTCATTGTGCCACTCCTGACCTCTGCTGCAGCTGCTGCGTGACTCAACACACTGTGTCATTGTGCCCACTGTCCGACCTCATGCTGCTGCTGTGGCTGCTGCCGTGGATCTACACACTGTGTCATTGTCCACTAGGTCTGACCTCATGCTGGCTGCTGCTGTGGCTCCCTGGCTGTGACCTACACACTGTTGTCATGTGTGCCAACGTCTGACCTCTATGCTGCTGCTGTGGCTGATGCCGTGACCTACACACCTGTCATGTGCCACTGTCTGACCTCATGCTGCTGCTGCCGAGGACCTCCACAGCTGTGTCATTGTGCCACTCGTGACCTATTCCTGTGTTTTTTGCCACCTCAGAATGTCTTGTGCCCACTGCTGACCGCATGCTGCTGTGGCTACCCGTCACCTTCCACACTCTGTCACGAATGTTGCCACCCTGAGCTTCAGCTTGTTTTTTTTTCCCAGCTTTCTCTGGCAATGACTTATATCATGGCA
This sequence comes from Phyllomedusa bahiana, assembly GCA_025379985.1. NCBI lineage: Eukaryota > Metazoa > Chordata > Amphibia > Anura > Hylidae > Phyllomedusa > Phyllomedusa bahiana. Next base: position 10,571 of record JAODAL010052105.1, read on the forward strand.
ACATTCCCATGCTTCATTTTTTGTCAGTTTTGGCCCTCTTAAGTGCCCAGGGAATTTTTATAGTGAAAGCATTCTAAGAGCGCGGCATTCATGGTGCGATCATACTAAAAATAACACAACATTGTATGAAGACCAAACCAAGCGCCCTCCTGCAAATTTAAGCATTGCACAACATTCTAAAGCACCCTGCATGCTCTGTGCAGCCTGGGAAATGACTGTTTTTTTAACAGTGAATTCGTGCGAAGTAATTCGGAACGAAGTTATTTTTTGCTGAGAAATTCGGCGAAGTGAATGAAACGAATTTCGGGAAATTCGCCCATCTCTACTTGTAATGGGTCACTGTCGCTCCTATTCTAATTGGCTGGTTTATGCCGACTACTGAGAAACGCTAACAGAATTTGAATTACTGTATTTCCCGGCAATTTTCAATATCCAAATTTCTGATGTTGCGCTGTTATTGATTTTTTGATAGTGATTTTTTATTATTAAATTTTTTATGAAGTTTGAGCTTCTTTTTCAGATAATGTTTACACTAATAAAACTATTTTTTTTTTTTATTCAATAGACTCCATGCCTCACGGAGCTGAGAGCTGATATTTTATTTCATTATCGAGATCTTATATATTTTCCCTTTGATTTTAAATGATCCACTTTTCAATACATTTAATTGCTTTTAGACAGCTTTTGATTTTTCTCTTTATTCATTCATTGTCATTTGAAAGACAACTCTTTTTGCTATTCACTAACATGTTGAATGATTTCTCGCTGTTTTCCAGCTTCTTCGCCTAAGTCCCGCACTGCGCCTCACACACTGGCGAGGGGCAGGGAAATTTTAACTGCATGTATGAGCGTTCCTCCTCTGGCGGTGAATCTTAGGCGCAGTCCCTTCTGCGCCTAAGTCCCTTCTGCGGCTCACATACTGGCGAGGCGCAGGGGACTTTACACCTCATTTATGAGCGCACCTCGGGCACTGACATACATGAGGCGCAGCTTTCACTAAAAATCCTGTGAAAACGGGCGATCCGACGCGCCGATCTTCATACATTTTGCCCAATATTCGTACAACTGAACTCTTTGCGCCAAACGGACTCACGGACTGCAATAAGAGTATTTAATTAATTATATGGATTAATATGGCAGCCTTACAACTACTTGGACTACAAGCGTAATTTACTAGGAAAGTTGTAAGAACACAAAATTCATACACTGGACGCTTTGCTCCAGAACTGAGATGCACACTTACTTCAGTAAAACTATTTAAAAGTTATAGCGGGATAAAGTTATCCTAGGTTTTTGGGAACACTAACACCAGTGATTGCAGATAGAACTGAAAACACTGGGACAAATTTCAACTGCTAGTAGAGGTCTGCTGGCCAAAAAAAGTGTTAGAAAAAACATTCATTTTCATTTAGATCATAGAACACACTGAGCTTGCAAAATATCTCCCTTCGAATTCAAAATCCTCTCCTGCTGCAGCCTCTTAACTCCCTCCCGTAGCGCCCGCAGCTAACACACCAGTAGATGATCCTTAAAACTTTCTCTAACTAAATAAGAAGTGAAATCTCTACATTTAACTCTAGTCCTAAAGCTGTAAGGTTGATGGTTTCCTTGTATTAGAATGACTATTCAGAGCTGTTAGAACATCTATTGGTTTAAACGAAGACAGACACGTCCTTTTGTGAAGAGGCCAAAGACAGAGTATAGACTCAAACAGAAATGCGAGTTATGCATATATAAAAACAAAGTCACGTGATTATTTGCAACTCAATAGATCCATACACCACAAAGTGGTGACGATGTACATCCTCCTCACCCCCCTCTACCTCAGATCAGATTGCTGGCCACCAAATGAAAGAAACGCTGAAAAGGCGGATAGGTTAATTTGATAACTTACGTATTTATCTGTACGATACTAAAATATACGCTGTGATCGGAAATTTCTGATCAGCGTAAATATCGTGCCGATTTCAACTTTTGTCGATAATATTGCTCATCCCTAATAACAATGTCTGTAAGGGTATGTTCACACGGCATATTGCGGTCTGCACTGTATGCGCCGCAATACACTGGGTGTTTTAGAAGTACCCGCTGGCCGGGAAGGGGCGGCCCCATCAACTCTCATTATCATTGTCACTTCTCTCTCGTGGCGTACATACGCATGCCGTGGAAATGGATGTAATTCATAGCTTTATGAGAGCTATAAATTACCATAATTGTGGAGTGCATTTTGGGCGTATTGAAGCGCAAATACATGGTGAAATGCACCACACAATTACGCCAAGTGAACATATCCTAAGTAGTTCAAACACTAGATTGTGACATCTTTTTATTGCTTACGTCTTGAGACTTTGCTGCAGATATAGAAGTTTTGTGGCTCCCAGCAATGCAGTTGCACTAGAAACAGAGCTGTAATTAACAGCCCTGTTCCTAGAGCAGTCTCTGCAAGTGCTGGCAAGCAGAGGAAACTTCCGCTCCCCAGTGCTTAACCCTTTGATTGCCGTGGTCTGTATAATCAAAGAGCATTCCCTTACTCCAGCAGGAGAGAATATCTGCACAGTCAACCCTGGGGCTGTCTGTGTAACAAGCTTGCAGTCAGGGCAGACTGTGTACTGTCTTGACTGCTGCCGATGTCTAACTGACACAGATTGTAATGTATTAACATACTAATATATAACTAAGTGTAAAAAAAAAAAAATGTTAAATAGTTATCTCTTCATGAGATTATAAAGAAAATTAAAAAAAGACTAGAAAAAAATAAAATAAAAGTAAATATTAAATAAAAATTTGTGCCTACAATACTCAAAAAATAAATAAAACCTACACATATTAGGTATGCACATGACTGTAATAACCTGTAGAATAAATCTAACTTATTTATTGTGAAATGTGAATGGTGTTAAAAAAAAAATAAAAAAACAAATAAAAATCTGCAGTACTATATATGTAAACTCAACTATGCCCCCAAAAAGTACAACTTCTTACCCATACAACTGCATAATTGAGGAATTAAAAAAGTTACAACACAAGGAAACAAAAACTAAAAGAATTGTGCTGGTCATTAAGTACTTTTCAGGCCTGGGGTTTAAAGGGGTAAAAGGGTTCTGCAGCAAAGAAATAAACTCATATTGCTTGCCTGTGTCTTCAGTCATCCCAACATGAGGGATGAAACAGGGTAATGGACTGAGATTGAAACTGGGTGGAAGAAGGCTAGACAAAAAACAGCAAAGGATCCTGGGGCTTGTAGTTTCCTAGAGCAAAGGGAGACAGCTTTTAACCAGGAAATGTTGAAACTTGGCTTTAGAGAAGGGAGGAAAAACGTAAATTAGCACAGAAAATCCGACCGGTATTTTGTCATTGCCATGTGAACACACCCTTGAGATGCTATTAGGATAAGTCTACACAGCACAGGTTTTCCGTCGGATTGTCGGTGGTTTTTAGTATTTAGAAGCCTCTGAAAATCTGACAGAGAACTTTTCACATAGACATCGATACAAAAAACGGCCAGTAGTCTACACAAGTCTTTTTTTTATTTTCGGTTCTCAAAGTTGGCAGTTTTAGGAACATGTTGTAAAATTGTCCGTAGTCTGGCAGAAAATGTATTATTTAAGTCTACGACTCTGTCTACACAGCACTGGTTTTCCGTCAAATTTTCAGTAGTTTTTAGTGTTTAGAAACCTCTGGAAATCTGATGGAGAACTTTTCACATAGACTGCCTGAAAAACAGCCCAAAAACCACAACAATAACCTCAACTGAAAACTAATAACCACCCAAAAAACTCATCAGAAACCCAGCTGATTTGGACAAAAAAACTGACAAAGTACTCCGGTTCAAAGTGGTTTTCAGGATTTGGTTTTCGACAAGTTTTTTAGTCCTATGCTGTGTAGACTCAGCCTTGCAATGCGCTACATGTCAAGTTCAGTTTTGCTACATCTGTATGTGCTCTCAAATTCAATGTAGAGCAGCAGTGAATGTGATTGATCTAGGCATTCACTGAAGTTACATTCATTCAGAAATAAGCATACCCGTTAGACTCATTGAATCTTTAATGAAATTTCCTAAGAATGGTGTAATTGAATAATAATAAGCTTTTTTCTCAAGAAAATATATTAAAATGTAATCTGGGTCATAATTTAGAAAAAGCATATTTTTGAGTGACTACAGAGAATAAAAGGAACCTGTCACATTGAACATGTTATCTGATCTGCTAATGGCATGTAGTAGAGCAGGAGCTGAGCAGATTTTTATAAGTTTTATAGGGAAATATTCAGTAGAACTTGTTTTCCTTTAGGGTCCTGCCCTAGGTTAGGGAGTCTAGTACGCAATCTCATCGGTGATTGACCTCAGTGTCGGACTGGGGGGTCTGGGGCCCACAGGGGAGTTGATCTTGGGGGGCCCACCCTACTGTACATGAAAATATTACCGGCCTCTCTACATAAATCGCCCATTTTACGGAACATAATACAAAGTGCAAAGCAGAACTATATTGTGTAGTACAATAGCAAGAGAGGCACCATATCTGTATCTCACACATTTGGTCAGTCTAACATATCCATAGACACAGGGCTAAGTAGCTCCATCCATATCCCCCTCCACACACATACAATATCCCCCTCCACATTTCCCTAGGTCACAGCACTTCCACCACCTTCTAAAATACACACGATGCAAGAAAGAAATGTAACTCCTATCACAGGGCAGGTTGTTCCATCAATCTTAACAATCAGGGACACATGTACTCTGCCACTATACAAGTGCCGATATAACCTACAACAGCCACCATAATAGAGAGCACATTGAGGTGAACACCAGCACAGGTCACCATCACATACATATATAAAAAAATAACCCCTGAAATCAGGACTCACCGAGACGTCTGATGATTTGTTCTCTTCTTCTTTCTCTCATGAGTCCGTTCTATTCCCTTTTTCTTCTGCATGCGTTCGACACCTCGCCATTATGACTTGTCCCGGCCACGAAACTCTTCCTGCAGAAAAAAAAAAAAAAATTTTTAATTTTAAAAAAACACACAAATATCTTAGAATCCTCAATTTTTCCAGCATCTCTTTACCTATTCCCCACTCTGTTACAAACCTAGACTACCCAGGGTGGGAGAGCGGGTACACAAACCATAAGCCTAGAGCCCTAGTATCCTAAAGGGGATTGGTGAGTGCCCCAGGAAACTGATAGCCCTATTTAGGTAGGTAGACTCCCGCTGGAAAAGTTGGAAGTCCCGGCCCCAGTAGGTTATTGGGTACCTAGCCACAGGTTGGTAGGTAAAACACCCCGCAGTTATATAAGCAGGCCCCAGTTAGTAATGTAGATAGGTTACAGTAAGGTTGGTGGACCCCAGTTTAGGTAGCTGTAGTAGGTGTTGTGTGAGTCCCAATTATTTACGCTGTAGGTAGGTGGTTTTCCCCCAATTAGGAACGCTTTATTGTATTATTGACCCCTTTATATAGGCTGAAAAGCAGTTAGGGACCCTTTAGGTAGTAATACAGGCAGTTAGGGCTCTTTAGTATATATCATGCAGTTTAGGGACCCTCCCTTTTAGGTAGTATTACAGGCACTTAGGACCCCCCTTTAGGTAAGTATACAGGCACTTAGGGCCCTCCTAGGTATATACAGGCAGTAGGGGTCTCCTTTAGTAGTAACCAGTCAGTTAGGGGTCTCCTTTAGGTCTATAACAGGCATTAGGGTCTCCATTAGGGTACTAAACAGACAGTTAGGGTCTCCTAATGTATATACAGGTAGTTATGTGGCCTCATTTGGTAGTGTGCAGAAGTCAGGGCCCCCCCTTTATCTACTGGTAGGTAGTTCAGAGCCCCCCGTCAGTAATTTAGGTAGTCGAGGGCCCGCCTTTAGATACGCCAGGGCCCCCTTTGGTACCAGGGCTCCCCATAGTAGCCAGGGCCCCCCTTATTAGCCAGGGCCCCCCTTGTAGCCAGGGCCCCCATAGAGCCAGTGGCTCCGATAAGTGCCAGGGCCCTTAGTAGCCAAGGCTCTCCTAGTAGCCAGGGCCCCTCTTGTAGCCTGGGCCCCTGTCTAGTAGCCAGTGCCTCCCCTATAGCCAGGTCCCACCATGTAGCCAGGGCTCCCATAGTAGCCAGGGCCCGCCGTTGTAAGCCAGGGCCCCATAGTAGCCAGGGCCTCCCATAGTAGGCCAGGCTCCCTCCCAGTTTGTAGCCTGGTCCCCCCTAGTAGCCAGGGACCCCCTAGTAGCCAGGGCCCCACAATGTAGCCAGGTCCCCAAAGTAGCAGGACTCCAAAGTAAGCCAGGTCCCCTCTAGTAGCCAGGGCCCCCTCTGTAGGTAGCCAGGCCACCCTGTAGGTTAGTCAGGTCCCCCTGTGGTAGAGAGGGCCCCTGTATGTAGCCATGGCCGCCCCCTTGTGCCAGGGCTTCCCCATAGTAGCCTGGGCCCCCTTGTACCAAAGCGCACCACCCTTGCAGCTAAGGGCCCCATAGTAGCCTAGCCCCCATATTAGCCAGGGTTCCCATAGTAAGCCGAGGGCCCCAGATGTAGCCAGGGCCCCCCTAGTAGCCAGGGCCCCGCTTGTAGCCCGGGCCCCCTTAGTAGCCAGGGCTCCCATAGTAGTCAGGGCCCCTCTTGTAGCCAGGGCCCTTCTAGTAGCCATAGCTCCCCTAGTAGCCAGGGCCCCCCTTGTAGCCAGGGCTCCCATAGTAGCCAGGGCCCCCCTTAGTAGCCAGGGCCCCCAAAGTATCCAGGGCCTCTCCATAGTAGCCTTCCCTCCTAGTAGCCAGGGCCCCCCCTTGTAGCCAGGGCCCCCATAGTAGCCCAGGGCTCCATAATAGCCAGGCCCCTTTGTAGCCAGGGCCCCTCTACAGCCAGGGCTCCCGCTAAGATCCCGGGCCCACCCTAATTTTATCCAGGTCACCATAGTAAGCCAGTGGCCCCCTTGTCGCACGGGCCCCTTAGTAGCCAGGGCTCCCATAGTAGCCAGGGCTCCTGTTGTAGCCTGGGCCCGCCTAGTAGCCAGGGACCCCCTAGTAGTCCATGGCCCCCCCACTTGTAGCCAGGGCCCCCATAGTAGCCAGGACTCCCAAAGGTAGCCATGTGCCCCCTAGTGAGCCAGGGCTCCCCTAGTAGCCAGGGCCCCTCTAGTAGCCAGGGCCCCTCTAGTAGCCAGCTCCCCTCTGTAGGTAGCCAGCGCCACCCTGTAGGTAGTCAGGTCCCCCTTTGGATAGACGGGCCCCGGTAGGTAGCCAGGGCCCCCCTTGTAGCCAGGGCTCCCAAATTAGCCAGTGCCCCCCTTGTTAGCCATCGTCCCCCCTTGCAGCTAGGGCCCCCCCATAGTAAAAGCCAGAGCCCCCATATAGCCAGGGCTCCGCATAGTATCCATTGGCCACCAGTTGTAGCCAAGGGTCCCCGCCTAGTAGCCAGGCCCCCCTTGTAGCCATTGCCCCCATATAGCCAGGGCTCCCATAGTACCATGGCCCCTCTAGTAGCCTGGGCCCCCCCTATTAGCCAGGGCCCCTCTTGTAGCCAGGGCCCCCTCTAGTAGCCATGGCTACCCCCTAGTAGCCAGTGGCCCCCTTGATAGCCAGGCTCCCATAGTAGCCATGCCCGTCCCCCTTGTAGCCAGGCGCCCTCCATAGTAGCCAGGTCTCCCATAGTAGCCAGGGCCCTCCTAGTAGCCAGGGCCCCCCTTGTAGCCAGGGCCCCCATAGTTGCCAGGCTCCCCATAGTAGCCAGGGCCCCTCTAGTAGCACAGGCGCTCCCCTATTAGCCAGGCCCCACTTGTAGCCATGTCCCCTCTAGTAGCCAGGTCTCCCCAAGTAGCCAGGGCCCGCCCCTTGTTAGCCAGGGCTCCCATAGTAGCCCAGGGCCCCCCTTGTAGTCAGGTGCCCCCCTAGTAGCCAGGGCCCCCCTTGTAGGCCGGGGCCCCCCTTGTTGCCAGGGATCCATAGTAATCCAGGTCCCCCCATGTAGCCAGGGCCCCCTCCTTGTAGTCAGGGCTCCCCTAGTAGCCAGGGCCCCCCTTTTAGCCGGGCCCCGCCTATTATCCATTGCTCCCATAGTAGCCATGGCCTCCCTAGTAGCCAGGGCCCCCCTTTTTCCATGGCCCCCCCATGTAGCCAGGTCTCCCAAAGTAGCCAGGGCCCCCCTTGTAACAAGTGCTCCCATAGTAGCCCAAGGGGCACCTCTAGTAGCCGAGGGCCCCTTTTTTTTATTTAATTAGTCAGGGTCCCCCTCTTGTAGCCAGGGCCCCCTTGTATCCAGGCCCCCTTGTAAAGCAGGGCCCCCCCCTAGTAAGCCAGGGTCTCCCATAGTAGCCAAGGGCCTTCCTAGTAGCCAGGGCCACACCCATGTAGCCAGGGCCCCTTTATTAGTCAGGGCCTGCGCTCACTTGCCCCGCCTGTCCAGCCTGTACACTCGACCGCCGTACTTCCCTGGACACAGATTGAGGCGCTCCACTATGCTGGCTGCATCAGTGACTTTTCATTCAAATTTATGGACTGTAACCAGGGCGTCGCTAGGCTGTGTTTAATTCGGGCTCGTGCCCCTAATAAAACACCCTGTTCCCCGAGCTCCCGGGCACCAGGCCTACTGCCCTGGAGCACTTCGAATTGCCCTTCAGCTGCATGTGCAGTCCGCCTGGACGCACACTCAGCTGAGGGCTTTTTCGTGGTGAAGCAGAGAGCGAGCGCTCCCTCCCCGCAGACAGTGTCGGACCCGAAGGTCACGACACAGCGGGGCCCCGCCGTGTTTCCTCACAGCGCTGATGACCCCCGAGGACCCCCGTGCGCCTCAGCCGGCAGCGTCGCGATGATGTGGATGCATCCGCACGCAGCTTTCCTCGGGCGCACAGCGGTCATAGGCCGTTGCTCCCGAGGATCTGCTGGATGGAGCCGCGCTTGCCTGGGGGAGTTAATGTGAGTATGAATGTTGTTATATTTAACGCGTTACTGCCTCAGTGCCCTATATACTGCCTTTGCCCCTACAAAGCTGCCTGTTGGCCCCCATATGCCTGCCTGGGCCCCCATATCCCTGCCTGTGGGCCCCCCATATACTTGCTGTGCCCCTATATGCTGCCTGTGGCCCCCATATACGCCTTGGCTCCCATATCCCTGCCTGTGGCCCCCATATCCGCCTGTGGCCCCTCCATATCCCTGCCCTGTGCACGCTATATGCCTGCCTGTGGCCCCCCATAACTGCCCGAGGCCCCATAAATGCCCTGCCTTTGCCGCCCAATACTCCCTGCCTTGGCCCCCAATATCCCTGCATGTGCCACATAAGCTGCCTGTGCCCAGATAATCCCTGCCTGTTGGCCCCCATATACTGCTGTGCCCCCATATCCCTGCCTGTGCCCACATATACGCCTGTGGGCCTCTATATCCTGCCTGTGGCCCTATAATGCCTGCCTGTGGCCCCCATATACGCCCTGCCCCATATCCCTGTCTGTGCCCCTATAATCATACATGCCAACGCTCCCGTAATTGGCGGGGGTCCCGCTATTAGGGGCCCTCCTCGCCCTCTCCGGGGGAGTGGCATTCCCTCCGCCAGCCTGCAGGCGCGTGGGTCCCTTTAAATCTACCGCTGCGCAAGATTAGCGCTGGTGCGCTACTCATGCGCCGCGGGACCGCTCCTGCATCGGGTGAAGCGGCCGCAAGCGGCCCAACCGTGCCGCGCGTCTCACTGTGCGGGGAGGAGGCAGGAGGGATCGCTCCTCCTCCCTCCTCTCCCTGTATGTACGCGCCGGAGTGTGGCTCCGTACATACAGGTCAACGCTCATTGGGAGTGACGCGCGGCTTGCAGGGGAGTGATCACGCGCCTGCTCTCACTTCCCCCTCCGCCGCGTGAAGAGATTCGGTGCAGGTAGCGGCCGAGCGCTGCAGGAGCTTGTAAAGGTAAGTGGATTTTATTATTGATATTTTATTAGCTTAGGGGGCTCTACCTGGCTAACAGAGAGTGCAACTACCTGCAACAGAGGGGGCACTACCTTGATCAGAGGGGCACACCTGGCAACAGAGGGACATCTACCTGTCAACCAGAGTGGGGCACTACCTGGCAACAGAGGGGACATCTAACCTGGCTAACGAGAGGGGGCACTACCTGGCAACAAATTGGGCACTACCTGCAACAAAGGGGGCCACTACCTGCTAACAGATGGTGGCACTACCTGACAACAGAGGGTGCACTACCTTGCAACAGAGAGTGGACACTAACCTGCAACAGAGGGGCACTACTGGCAAAATAAGGCACGTACCTGCAACAGAGGGGGCACTGACCTGGCAATCAAAGGGCACTACCTGGCAACAGAGGGGCAACTAACCTGGCCAGCCAGAGGGGACATCAAAACCAACAGAGGGGCACTACCTGGCTAACAGATGGGGCACTAACCTGGCCAACAGAGGGGCACTACCGTGGCAACAGAGTGGACACTACCTGGCACCAGGGGGGGCACTACCTGGCAATACAGATGGGGCACCACCTGGCAACAGAGGGGGCATCTACCTGGCAACAGATGGGGCAATCTACTGGCAAAACGATGGGTGCATCTACCTGGAAACAGATGGGGGCACTACCTGTGCAAACTAGATGGGGGGCACTACCTCTGGCTAACAGATGGGCCCTCTACCTGGCAACAGAGGGGACATCTAACTGGCAACAGAGGGGTCATCTACCTGGCAAACAGATGGTGGCACCTACCTGGCTAACATGGGGGCACCTACCTGGCTACCAATGGGGGGCACTACCTGGCTAACAAAGAGGGCATCTACCTGGCTACGAAATTTGGCTCTCCTGGCTACAGAGGGGGCATCTACGCCTGTAAGGGGCACTACCTTGGTTATGGGGGGCTACTAAACCTGGCTATAAGGGCAACCTACTCTGGCTTTCTTTCCAAAGCCGTTATGCAGTTAGGTGGAGTGGGGTGTGGCTTTTTGAAGGGGCGTCGCCCACTGAATTCTCCTGCTTTTTCATTTTCGAAAGTTGGCAACTATGCCTATAATGCCTGCCTGTGGCCCCCATATGCTGCCTGTGCCCCTATAATGCGTGTCTGTGGCCCTCTTATCCCTGCCTGTGGCCCCCATATCCCTGCCTTGTGGCCCCATATCCCTGCCTGTCGGCTCCCATAAGCTGCTTGTCCCCTATCCCTGCCTGTGGCCCGCCATATCCCTGCCTGTGGCCCCCATATGCTGCCTGTAGCCCCCATCCGCCTGGCCGTCTGGGCCTACCATAAGCCTGCCTGTGCCACCAACATTAAGCTGCCTGTGCACCGATATACCTGTGCCTGTGCCCCATAATACTCGCCTGTTGTCCCTATATACCTTCCTGAGGCCCCCATATAATCGCCTGTGTCCCTATAATACTGCCTGTGGCCCCCATATACTGCCGTGTGTTCCCTATAACCTGCCTGTGGCCCCCCATATACTGCCGTCAGTGACACCCATATACTGCTCAGTGACCCTATATTCTGCCCTCATGCCCCTATATACCTTCTGTGGCCCCTATATACAGCCTCATGCCCCCATATACTTGCCTGTGGCCCCATATACTTGCCTCATGCCCCATATACTGCCTGTGGCCCATATACTGCCAGTGCCCCCTATAGTAACTGGCCCATTGGCCCCTAATATACCTGCCAGAGGCGCTAAAAAACTGCCTGTGCCCCAATATACCATCCCTGTGCCCCCATATACCTGCCGTGTGGCCCCCCATATACTGCCTGTGGCCCAATACTGCTTCAAGTGCCCCTATATACCTAACTGAGGGGACTGCTATACTAAAATAAGGAGGTTGCTGGAATGGAGGATTCTAAGATATTTGTGTCCAAACCCTCAGGGACGAGTATTGCCGGGAGCAATCAGCATGAAGGTGTGAACCGGATGGAAAAGAAAAGGGAAAGTGAACGACGCTGATCAGAAAAGACGTCCCGGTGAGTTACTAAATGTAACTGCGTGTAATCACTTATATTCTGCAGAGTCTACATACAACTAGTACTACCCATCTGGTCCCTGTATGGCGGTAATAAGTCTTTTAGGCCTGTGTGCAGTGATAGTCACATTGGGGGTTGCGTTGGGTCAGGTCCTGGCAGGATTATTTGACCCTTAAGTGTAATAGTTTGGGGGTCTTGGTTTGTAAGGAGGGTTTTTTAGTCACAATCACTTGTCTGGTAGATTTGCTCCATTTTGTAGGTGGATGTTTTGTTGACTGTTTAGGGGTATTGTCATATGAATGTGAGAAGTTCTGAAAAGTAAATTTGTCTTTGGGTGATTTTTACTGACAGGGGACTGCTGAGGAGATGGACGGGATCTATGTGGGATGTGCAGAAAATTAGTGACAGGAACAGAAGGTTTTTCTCTGTAAAAAAACATCCGCAGTTTTACAAATGAGGCGGGAAAAATGTCGTGTGAACCCAGCCCTACCCAGAAAAACACAAAGGGCCCGAGCCCCGGATGTTTTAGGACCCTAGCAACGCCCCTGGCTGTGTCCCTTATTCTGTAAGATGCTGTAGTTTTCTAGTATTTAATGCTCAAATCTGCAGTTTTCAGCCAGAGAAGAGTCATGAAAAGAGTCAGTTTTTTTTCATGCCCTGCCCACCTGAGCTAAGTCCCACCCACGTCAACTGATAAACCTATTACTTTGAATAGGTAGAAACATGTGAATAACTGTCAGTGGGCAGGGCTAGCATTTGGTGGGTGGGGCTAAACACCCCGCTCATGAATAAGATTTGAGCATTAAATGCTCTAAAACTGCTGCATCTTACAGAATAAGGACACAGCACTGGAAACAGCAGGTCTGACACTAGCTTGTGCTGCCTCAGCAGAGGGGCATAATCTATGTGACAGGTTCTCTTTAAGTCATCTGTGAAAAAAAGCCTTATAATGAATAATTTGTTTGCATGTATTTAAAGGGGTTTTGCCACGATCTCATTTCATACCTCATGCATTCAGCCCTTCAGCTCTGTGTGCTCAGAAGGGGGCGTGTGTGATTTGTTTGAATTGCATATCATGTGACCCAGCAGGATGACATCACCAGGCCTTTCCTCTCTGTAGTCAAAGAAAGGTCTGTTTATGTGTAAAAGTGTAAGTAGCTACATTGTAGCTCAGAGGTTAAAGTTTTGCCTCCAGGCACAAGGGTCCTTGGTTCAAATCCCTGCAGGAACCAAACCTGTGGATTTTATTTATATGCACAGATCTGATTGAGGTTTTTTTTTTTTAATTTATTTGCACTGTTTGAATAATTACTAAGGAGTACAAGAGACGGAGTAGAATGACAGCACCCGGGGTTTGAAGAGACAGTAGCTGCCTGAGAGGAAGGTGATTCTGAGCATGTCTGACCAGGACTGAGAAACTCTAGCCCTGGTCATACCCCCCTGGAGACGAGCTGTAAACAATGGATCACTAAAGGCGCAGCTAAGACAAGAACGGTCCAGAATTTTTAATAATGATGAATGGTGAAAATGTTTATTTCATTTGCAAGCTTCCCACGTCAATTTTACTTCTTGGCAAAACCCCTTTAACCCCTTAAGGACCCGGCGTTTTTTTTTGGTGAGACGTTCGTTTTTCCCTCCGCGCCGTCTGAAAGCCATAACTTTTTATTTTTCCACCTACATAGACACATGAGGGCTTTATTTTGCGGGACAAGATGTACTTTCTAAGGGTGTTATTCACTATACTATAGAATATCCTGGGAAACCGAAAAAAAATTTCCCAAAGTGGGACAAATTTTTTTAAAAAATTTATTTTCGCCATGTTTGCGAGGGTTTTGCTTTTACGGCGTTCAATTTTCGGTAAATACAATGTGTTATCTGTATTCTTCAGGTTGTTCCCGCATCCGCAATACCAAACTGTAGGGTTTCCGTTATGTTTTGTTACTGTAAAAAAATTCCAAACATTTTCTATTTTTGAAATTTGCGCCTCGGAGCCATTTTGTGCGACCCCTAACTTGTTTGTACTAACACCTACGGACGTCAGTGAGGGCCCTTTTTTGCGGGCTGAAGTGTACTTTTTATCGCTAGCAGTTTGGAATGCATGCACTTTTTTGATCATTTTTATTCCATTTTTTGATTGACGTAAAATGACCAAAAAACCCCCAATTTTGGCGTTGGAATTTTTTTTCTTCTAATGGTGTTCAGCGTACGGATAAAAGATGTCATATTTTTATAGATCGGACTTTTTTCGGAACGCGGCAATACCAAAATATGTGTAACTTTTTATTATTTTAATGATTTATTTGTAAAATGGGGACAGGGGGGTGATTTTAACTTTTAATACTTTTTTTTTTTTGTACTTTAAAACTTTTTTTTTTTTTTTACTGTAACATTTAGTCCCCCTATGGTGCTTGACCACTAGGGGGCGCGATTGTTAATACAAAACCCAATCATTGCATAGGCAATGCATTAGGAAGTGGGGAAACCGCCATCTTTGTCAACCCTGTCTGCGGACGGGAAATGGGGCAAACCGGCCAGTGTAAGTGACGGAGCCTTCCACAGGGCTCCCCACCAACTGTGTCCGGTCCGTCGGATCGGTGCCAATGACCGTAACGATCGTTTCACCGGCAAACCCCTCGGCGTTCATTCAGACGCGCGCCATCTTTGCGAGGTGTCCTGATGGGTTAAACACGCCAGCCCGGGGGGAGCCACCCACCGGCGCTGTTACCCCCGCGGTGTTAGCTGCGATCAGCCGCTAACAAACCCCGGGGGCTTTTGCGGGGGGGTCGCGGAACGATCCCCCCGCAAAGCCCCTGAGCGGCCCTGGGACTACTCATACGCCCAGGGGCGTTAAGGGGGTTTAAAAAATGTATTTTATCCAACATGAAAAAACGTGAAAATGGGTGAAAAAAGTGCTCTTACAGGGGTTGTCCAATCAAGAGAACTCCTGTATATCTATTAGGGAATATGGACATCATATTGAGGTCACTAATTCAGGACCCTCCTCTGTCACCCAGATTGGAGAGCAGCTTACAAGCTGGCCTTTAATAGCATTGGGTTTTCTCAGAAGCCAACTTTGTATTGTAATATTAACCCCGGTCCGACCAATTTTTACATTTTTTTTCTCCTCCCCGAATATCGTTATTAGGGTATGTTTTTTGCGGAACGGGTTGAATTTTTAATGGTACAATTTAATGTACCACAAAATTTATTAGGGAACCCGCCAAAAATTGTTTGTTTAGTGGCACTAGATGAAAAACACAATTAAAAAATAGTCATCTTTGAGTGAGTTCAGATGAGGTTAGTTGTGAGCTGCAGTTGCAGTTCCAGCATAAGAGGTACCCTGGTCCTAAGCAGGCTGTGGGCTAGGAACAGGCTGCCCCTCAACACTGGGCCACCAGGATACTCATTGAAAAATACAACTAAGGGAGGCTTCCTCAGCTAATACAGCGAGAGAAAATGCAAGACAAGTGTCAGGATACAAAGTTTGCACACAAGGAAAGAGGAGTAGACAAAGGAAATAAGTCAGAGATGCCAGGCTGCTTTTGGTCAGCATGTCCGGGTGTAGGAAATATGTCTGGAAGACCGAAGAGTGAGAAGTGAAGTGCCTCCATATTTGTGAACATGTGAAAGAAACTGTAGCCTTATGCTGCTAAATAATATGAAATACATTAAGCATGCAAGACCTCAATTGCTTCTGTCTCTGTGGTCCTTTATTTGCCAACACACTGAAAACTCTAGCC
>JAODAL010052106.1:0-26207 GCA_025379985.1 Phyllomedusa bahiana
CAGAAACCCCGTCAAATTCTCTGGAGCCCAGATTTGACCATACCGAGTACTCCTGGTGTCCCCAACCTCAGTGAAACTTGAAGGAAGACCCACCTGGGTGCATGCTTCACACTGCAAGAAAGTGACTGCGATCAATAAGTTATTATGAACTTTTCCCTTATCCTTTCATATGTTTGTCTAGTCTGGATGTGTGTAAAAATGCAAGAGGGCCAACCAAGGGGGGTGCCTGATGAATTCAAAGCTAGGGACCAGGTCAAAGCAGGGTTTGAATCACTTACGCTCCAGATAACAATCAACAAAAGTGTGGACTGGGTAAATTGCATCTATTGTAATCAACAGAGGTTTGATAATTACACCCGAGATGCCTTACAAGGTATAGCTGAACAATTAAGCGCCACCTCCATCATGACTTTCCAGAATCATTGAGGGTTACGAGATTGTAAACAATCCATAGATGCCACTGGCAGGAACTACTCTGAGGTGGCACCTGACGGTCGTTGGTCAACGGTCATCCTTACCATGAAAGGCTCTGCGAAGAGGCCGGCGGTTGCTTGGTTACGCCCCTTGGAGCAAGCCTGACAGTGGTTCAGTGGGTTTAACACCCGCTACACCTGTTCACCCTACTGTCTAAGGAGAGTGACCTTTACCCATTCTTGTTCAGTTTAGGGAAGAGCATCAATCATCATTCACGCTCTAGGGGGGAGAGTTAGAACAGATTCTGATGTTTTTTAGGGGGGACTGTCAAGTTTGTAATTTAAGGAAAAAACATCAAAAGTCTTTTTCATCATTACATTCTTATTAAGCTCGTCAGATAGTTTGTTTAAACTGCTTTTACTGCTATACATCCTTATCGAAGTATCAGATATATTCACCCAGCTTTCCTTGAGACAGATGCAGTGTCTGCTAACAGCAAGAGATTCAAGGCCTTCCTCCTCCCCCTAGATGATACAGAGGAGAGTTTGGGAATGTGTCTTATCAGCTAATGCTTCATACGTACATGCAAATTATAATTTGTCTCTTACTGACAACCAATTAACCAATCATGTAGTGATAGAATAGTCATGTGATTAAAACATTCTATTGGAATGTGATGTACTGTGATTAAATCAGATTTATGTCCCAAACGGAAGGAGTGGGTCGTATTTCTCGAGCTCCGGCTGTCGACAGCTGAAATAATAATATAATTCGGAGGAGGCATTTAATTTGATAAAGGAGTGGAACAAAGATAACTTCCACACATGATTTATCATCTTGACAGTTAGATGTGTCTCTGGGTCCGTTCTGATGAACCCAGAGACGCATCAGAAAAGCGGATGGTCATATGGAGGCAAAACGCCGTGTGAACATACCCTAAATGTCATCTAAGATGTACAAAACTTGACCTTTATAGAGACCAGGAGATGCAAGTCAATGTGGATGGCATTACTGGATTGTTCCCCTGTTTTAAAGCTAAGACCAAAAGAACACAACTGCACTGTTGATCTAGCTTCTGTAGCCAGGATTTTTCTCATACATCCAAGGTTACCAAAGCCGATATCTGCCCAAATATATCTCAGGACAGGAGAAAGATTAAAATTGTTTTTTTGAAATAAGCCAAATGTTCTTGACATGAACAATTGGGCAGATTTACTAAAACCATCTAATATGTGTAAACTTAGACTGGATTAAGAATGGTTACGCTATATAAAAAATTTGTTGCATTTTTAGATATTGTTGTCTATCTATTAGACAGCACAATTTACAACAAAAATTAGTTCAAAATGTTGCCATTAATGTCATACCACAAGCCACCATCTCCAATAAGCAATGCCTATTTACCATTGTCAGTCCCTGACACAAATGCACAAAATATGCCAAAAATTGCCAAAAGCCTATGATAAATATGGTACAAAACATATACACCAGAATTCTGGGGCAACTGCATTAGTTAATCCATCCCAACGTCTATAAACCAGGTCAGAGCATCTGAATTACACAGAGTTGGGTCCTCTGCTCAGTACACCTAAGGCTGCCATTCTCACAAGCATCTGTTTTGTTAGCATTATAAGGGGCAAGTGTGGCTGGGATGGCATTGTCTAAGATTGGCCATTTGTGAGCAGCACTACATAGGAGAAATCTGCGGCATGCACTATAGCCTACTTTATTGAATGCTTTGACTAAAAAAAAGTGGGTATCGTTCAACCTTCTTATCTGGTGCAACAAGAACATTTAAATGGGACAATGTATGCATTGCAGTGCCTAAAATACTGCTTAGTATTTTAAACCCTTTAGAATTGTAAAACCTTTAACCCCCAGGTCTGCCTGGATGTCCACCTCTTGGCTTTGGAATGACGACTTTTCATATTCTTCCAGCTGTCAGGGCCTCACATGATGCAGTTTGGCGATTTTCTTCTGCTATCGATGAGCTGGATGATGTGGTTTCTCTTTTCTTGGGAAATCTTCTCATGGCTGCTCATCCATTCGAACCAGTGTTCTTTCACTTGGGAATCGACCTCATAACACACTGAGCTATTAGAAAATGTGAGAACAGGTTGTAATTTGTAATATACAGTAATATCATCATGCTGTACTCAAATCACACTGCCTAATTAATACACTAGGGAGTTAAGCTCCAATCTGTGTTGCTACCTTTAAATAGACTTAAGCACCAAATATGGGATCAGATTGCAAACTTCAAGGGTAAATTCACACGGCTTAATTGCGGGGCGTACTGTACACCCTGCAATTACGACGGGTGTTCATGGAGTTGCCCTGATCGGTGCGTACTCCCGTAATGCGGCGGGGCGGCAGCCCGCCGGCCCCATAGACATGCATTACTCACACATAGACATGTCATTTATCTCCCCGTGCGTACAATATAATCGTATTGTACGAGCGGGTAGAGGAGGCGTAATCCACAGTTCTCTATTAGAACTGTGTATTATCGTAATGATTGGGGTGCATTTAGCTCTCATTAGAGCGAAGTACGGTTCAAAATATGTTGCGATATGCGCCCCCAAATAAGCCTTGTGAAAATACCCTAAGGGTGACATGTATTAATTTTGGTGCTGATAGACCAGTTCTAAATTGCTTTAAGGTAGTATAGACTGCGCCAGAATGTATGAACTTGCTCTTATGCAGTTCATACATACAGGCGCAGTGTCGTGCCAATACGACAAGTCAGGCAGACCACCTTTAACTTGGTCCGGCTGTTCTAACTGTTCTGTGCCAAAGTTTTGGCGTCAAAGAATCATAAATATGTCTACTTCCACTAAAGTGGTGCAACACGCCCCCAAAATGCCCCAAAACTTTGGCGCGCTAAAAAGTTGGAGTACGCCTGTTCATACATCTATAGAACTGGTCTACTACAGCTTTTTGAGGCCAGAATTCTGGCGCAGTCCCATTCATACATGTCGTCGTAAGTGCCTCAGCCAACAAAACCAGTCCTGTTCAGCAGTGACAGGTGATGTGCCCTAGCCTTAGCATGGTTTAACAACTTCTGACTAAGGCCATGTTCACATGGCTTATTTTGGGATGTATCTCGGCCTGTATTTTGCGCCGTACAGCGCGAAATATGGGGCGAGATACGTCCCAGTCATTGCGGTAATCCACAGTTCTCATAGAGAACTATGGATTACGGCTCCTCTCCCAGCTCGCCGTATTGTGAAGTGACATGTCAATTATTCATGCCGTATTTTGCACTGGAATAATGAATGTCTATGGGGCCAGAGGGCTGCCGGCCCCCCGGCCCCGTACACACGTCGTAATTGCGGGCGAAATACGTGCCCGCAATTAAGCCGTGTGACATAGCCTAAATCTTAGATCTGGATTCTATGAACCCTCGACCTTCACAAAATCATGTGTACACCCCCTGGTGTTAGATGTGAAAAGTGCTCCACAATGTTTTACCATATTGTGTAAAAGCAGGCAACCATATTAAAGCCATAAACAGCTAAGAAAAAGGCCTATTTGATGGTTGCATTTTACGGCACCAGAAACACCAGTACCGATTATGACATCATACCATGATTACATCACAATGGAGGGATTGCCAGGCATTAATGTCACAATCAGGGCAGAGGGTATCTAGAAAGCGGACCAGCCTTTCATCTTTTAGAGTTTTAGAAGATGACAAAATATGTTAAGTTTGTGCAATGAATTATTATTTTCCTAAATTCACCATAAATTATCTTTAATAGGATTATTAAAATCTTTATAGACATGAACAAGGGTGTAGCTCTGTAAACATTTTCGGAGTTACTATCTAATATTTGCAGGACTTATATTACCAGTCACAAGTTTGAGAACACCTCTTTAACTTTTCCTGTTTTTGATATTTACACAGTTGATTGTTTCAACAAACAATCTAGATTTTTGTAAAGTTGCCAGCTGTAGCTGATCTAACAGCTTTACACAATTTAGGAATTCTTTATGAGAAATTTATTTTCATAAATGTGCTGCTCTTGTAGGTTGCTTTGCTTTCACCCTTTTATGAAGTTTATTCCAAACAACCTCAGAGAGATAAATCTGGAGACTGCGGGCCTTTCCATTCTTTGAAGCCTACCAAGTTCTTCTTGTTGTTTTAGGTAATATTGACACATCCAAAACATACTTTTGAGTTCAATATCTTGCTGTAATGTGAACCCCTCACCAACGTGTACATACACCAGGAGGTAGAGCATGGCATATCAAAATGTTGTGATAGCCCTTTTTATCCAATATGCCAGTCACTCTAGCACCAGGCAGGTTGGTGTGTAGGCCCCAGACTCCATGTTTCACAGCTGGTGTGACACACTGGGGAACCATCCTTTCACCTGCTTGATAACATGTAAAAAACCTGCTTGATGTACTAAAGATGCAAATTTTGATTTATTACTCCATACGGCCTTCTTCCACTCTTCATTAATCCACTGGAGGTGCTCCTTTGCCCAAGTTATTTTTTTTTGTTATTATTACTTTACAGTCTTAGCAGTGGTTTTCTAACTGATATTCAACCTATGAAACAGTGGTGGAACTGCCGCCATATCAGCTGCTACAGGGCCCACCCTAATAGGGGTCTAGCCGATGCATCCTACCTCAGAATGCTCAGGCCCTCTGAACCGAGAGTTCAGAGGCAATTGTCCTAAATCCCCAGGTCGGTGTGATCTCATTAACTGTTTGCGCACACAGTTAAAGACCTTAGTGGAGCAGAACGCCACCAATGCACTGCCCTACTACTCAGCCTAGTAGGTCTAAGTTCTTAGGCCTAAGGGTGTGCTCACACGGCATAAGTGCAGCCCGCCGGCCCCACCGATACGCATTACTCGCAGCGCGTAATTGCCATGAATAATTGCCGTCACGTATCTCCCCGCGCGTACAATACGATATGAGAGCTATGGATTACCGTAAATGTGGGGCACATTTCGCTGCGTATTAAGCGCAGTATGCGGCAAAATATGCCCGCAATTATGCCCCAAAATAAGCCGTGTGAACATACCCTAACAGCCATCGGCTGCTAGTACGGACGTAGACGGTACACTGATGTAACATCATTGCGCTGCCTATCCCGGGCTTCACCTGGGGCATACCAGCCTATATACCTAGGGCCTACCTGCTGACCTAATTTGAGCCTACCCACTTACCTACCTGGGGTCTACCAATCTACCTGCCTGTGGCCTACCATCCGATCTAGAACCTCACAACCGAACAGGTGTCTACCTACCTACCTGGGTTCTTGCCTGTTTACCCTTTTACCTAGGGCCGTCTACCTACCTACCTGGGGTCTTGCCTGTTTACCCTTTTACCTGGGGCCTTGTCTACCTACCTAAGGACGCTGCCTATCTAACTACCTGAAGCCCCTACCAATCTACCTGGGACCTTGCTTACCTATGTACCTACCTACCTGGGGCCTTGACAACCTACCTTGAGCCTTGCCTAGCTGGGGCCCTGCCTACTGCTGCCCCTACCTACCAGGGTCTTACAAGCTAATGGGTTGCCTATCTACCTAGATACCAAGTGGAGGGATGCTATTTATCAAATAGCATGGGTTTGGCTAACTGATTTGGCGGGCTACCTGCTTAATTAAGGCTTCTTATCTAAAAGGGGGTGTCTATCTATCTGTAGGGCCGTATTCAGTATTCACGTTGCCCTAGGCAATTTAGATAGCTTTCAGTCAAATGCTGAGTGTTTTTGTAGTTTACAGGTTTCTTTGCTGGACTACGTTGGACCAGTACTAGATCCATTTTTTAATAAAATGGTCAATGGCAGATGTTGTTTGAGAGTGTTTATTTAAATAAAGTGTTTTTGTGTTGTTTTGTTGTCATTTTTTACCATTTATTTTCAGTGTTAATAAAAGAGGTGTCTGACGGACATCTCTGTATTACTAGCGCTGGGGCTTGGTGCCATACAGCAGTGTTTTATTGTCACTCCAAGGCTGTCACCAAAACTCTGCACTAGTAATACAGAGATGTCTATCAAACCCATCTATTATTAACACTGTAAGAAAATGGTAAAAGAAACACACTGATAGAACACATTTAAATAAACAATCCCTGACACCAACCCTCATTGACCATTTTATTAAAGAAATGGATTCAACGTAGCCGATAAATCAATCAAAGGGCAATTGGGAAATCTGTAGAAAAAAACAGAAACACTACGAAAAGCATGACTTTATTTAACTCCATTCCTTGCACTCATGATCATAGATCATCCCTGCGGCTGATCTTCTGGGGTGCAAAGGAAGGAGTTTGGAGCGCCCAATATGATTCTGGAGGTTCAAGCCGTAGCTGTAGCATAATTTTCAATGGGTTAGTGTTCTCTTCCTCTCCACCCTCAAGGAGACTGTGCCTCTAAGCCACAGATGTCAAACTGCGGCCCTCCAGCTGTTGGGAAACTACAACTCCCATCATGCATTTGTATAATCTATAACAGTGGGCATGATGGGAGTTGTAGTTTCCCAACAGCTGGAGGGCCGCTGTTCGACACCCCTGCTCTAAACTATAGCCTGTACCCGCTCTCCCACCCATGAGAAGTTTGTATAGAGGTGGGAATACAAGTAAGTAAAGAGGTGATGGCAAAAATGAGGATTCTAAGGTATTTGTGTGCAAATTCTGCAGGGACAAGTGTTGACCATGAGAAGTCATCATGTTGGTCTGGACTGGATACAGAAGAAAAGGGAAAGTGAACGACTCCTCAGAGATGTCACTTGTGAGTCCTTGGATGTTACTGCACTGTAATCACTGATATGGCTGCAGAGCTTGTATACACTGGTAATTACCAGTAATATGGTCACTGTATGGTGGTAATATACAGTCTGCAGAGCCTGTGTACAACTGGTATCTAACACTATATGGTCATTGTAAGACAGTAATATTGGTCTTTGTATATTGATCTTTATTCAGTAATAGTATAGGGGTATTATTCAGTCAATATGTGGTGGTAATTTGTGCTCGTGATCTGGCGGTATAATCTGGTTCTTATGTAGTAGCATTATTGGTAATGTTGGTCTTGATGTATGATCATGATATATGATGAGGTATTTGCTATTTGTATTATCTAGTAACTGCATGACTATTATTTAAAGGTACTGGTAAATGTTTGGGGGAGGAGGTGGCAGGGAGGCCCCATCCAAAAGTTTGCTATGGGGCTATAAGGCGCCAGTCATGCAAACTGTTGACTCTCAAAAACTTGTCATCTGATTTTGTGCCTTTTGATGGTATAGCAAACTATATTGACTGCCACCTTGGCTTTCTAGAAATTTCTCTGTTAAGACGTCAATAGGAATAGTTTGCATTTAATTTCAAATCTTAATTTGCTTTCTGTGCTGCGGAGCAGCGGTCCTTGATGTCATTCCAGAACAAAATCCCCTTAGTTTAAAAAGAAATTGTTGCATTTGAGTTTAAAAATGTATATTGTTTTTAAATTACTTTTGAACCGTTTCACATTATTTGCTATTCTAGAACTGTGTAATATTAAAATGTAGAACACTTCAAGTTTTTCTGTTATTTTTTTGACCAGTAGAATAGTTTGTGCTGTATGGAGTACCTTCTATGGATGACCCCAACATGGCACCCTAATAATACAATCATACAGTGCCCAAAGAATACTGACCAGTCAATAACCTAAGGGGGTATATCAGCATTCTATGCAGCTGTATTTTTAGTTGTGAGCAACAAATATGTCTATTGACGTCCCATTCAGTACTGATAGGTGATGCATCCCAAGTCCAGTGTAGCTTGAAAACTTCTGACTATAGCTTAGATCTGGGTTCTGATATTGTCACAATTTACTGTTCTCAGGTGTTTATGATTTTTTAACATATGAAGATCCTTGAAAAGCTTCTAGGAGGCACTTTTTACATTGAACGTTACTACTATAGAGTTGGCAATATTATAGTTTTTATACATCACTGAAGCTTTATTAAAGGGGTTTTGCCACGATCTCATTTCATACCTCCTGTATTCAGCTCTTCAGCTCTGTGTGCTCAGAAGGGGGCGTGTGTGGTTTGAATTGCATATCATGTGACTCAGCAGAATGACATCACCAGGCCCTTCCTCTCTCTAATGAAAGAAAGGTCTGTTTATGTATAGAATTGTAAGTAGCTACACTGTAGCTCAGAGATAACATTTTTGCTTTACAGCACAAGGGTCCTTGGTTCTAATCGCTGCAGGAAGCAAACCTGTGGATTTTTTTCCCTCTTTATCAATGCACATACCTCATTGAGGTTTCTTTTTTTTTTATTTGCCCTGTTTGACTTAGTACTAACTAGTCCAAAGGGCGGGAGTAGAATGACAGCTCCCGGGCTTTGAACACTCAGTAGCTACCTGAGAAGAGAGGTGATGTCTGAGCATGTGCGACCAGGACTGAGAAGCTCTCAGCCCTGGTCGTATCCCCTGGAGACGAGCTGTAAACAATGGATCACTAAAGGAGCAGCTAAAACTAAAATGCTGCAGAATTTTTAACAGTGAGTAATGGTGAAAATTTTTATTATTTAATTTTCAAACTTCCCACGTCAATTTTACTTCGTGGCAAAACCCCTTTAACACCTTAGAATGGGCTCAGTCGTGTGTAGACAGCTGGGTTCTTTCCCTAATACTAGATACAACTGATACCAGCAATGTAACCCCTAAATGCTGTGGTTTATAGTGACCACAGCATTTAGGTGGTTTGAGAAGAAGGGGGCTCCCTCTGTCAGTTTATCGGCACCCCCTGCATACATTCAATATACCTAGAATGCAGTTAACGTGCGTGAATTTAGATTTTAGTTAGTTGGACCTAGAGGAGGTAGGCCACAAACTTACCTGTTTGCAGGTTATGGGCCGAATGACATTCCCGCTGCTGCATTAAGACTATATAGTCTAGATCAATGGCACTGCCCTTGCTACATATAACATGATGTTGGTGTTTTATCTGCTGATGCATTATCCTGGTACCACATGATATAGTAGTAGGCAGCCAAAGCACAACCAAAAGGTATGGGAGATCTGCCAAGTCTTTAGGGAATCTGGGAGGACTCCCCTTTTTCAGGGGGCCTCCTGGAAATTCAGTACCATAGGAAAGCTGAGTGACGACTGCTGTGGGGGAGAAGACTTAAGCCAGCTTTCCTGGACACATGATAGATATATGCTATAAGTGAGGAAAATTGACCCCCAGCTTCCACTCGTCACTAGGAAGCAATCAATCAAGCGAAAGGCATGTCCCCAATTTAGATGGCCTGACTGCTCCCAATCCATCCATAGGAAACAAGCCCAGCAGGGAGTCGAAGCATCAAATAATTGTCAGTTAATTTCATTAGCACCTTGCCCAGGGTCCTGGTCCCAGATCCAAGCATCAAAGAGACATAGCAGACAGCCAGTTGCCAATATTTCATAAGACTTTATAGAAGCACCGTGCATCATAGGTCCACCCCAGTTTCATATTTTTAAATATGAAGTGTCCCACACGCATAGCTGTCACTCCCACATTTGCATCTCTGATGGGTAGGAAGAAAAAATGGGCAGCAGGAACGGAAAAGTGAAGCCAAGCTTGGTACCAAGTCATAGCTTGGACCCCCACGGTTCTGATAGTGCCATGGGCACAAAGCTGCAGTATTGCCTTGTCGCGATATGATCCATTTTGTGTCTGAAGTCAAAACCAGCATGGCCCGAGACAGAGGAGAGTGTAGGCCGTCCCAGGGGCGTGAGGTTGTGACATGGGGTATGAAGGGGGTGCGACGTGGGATGTCCCAGTACAGTTATAAGTCGAAGCCCAAGTGGGCCCATCGTTGCCTCTATTAGAGGGGGGGTACCTGCACCAGCATTCCAGGAGCATCCACATTCACCCCCCACATGTGTGCCCAGCACAAGGCCAACCTAAGGTAAATAGAAACATCTTGCTGTCTCTTTGTCTGTAACCATATGCGTATTTGCACTTCTGACCAATATCTGTAAAGTTATACCCCTATATATGTATTGTTTTTCTAGTTCGCTCACAAGGCGATTGAATCTTTAAACTTTAATCCTGAGCGGGTCTGTTGTCGTGATCGCCCGCTCTCACGTGTCCGTTTTTCTCGGTCTCTAATATATCGCTACCTGGGATGGTTCCTGGCCTGGTTATAAGTCTGTAACGGACCGGTTTTATAACTAACGGGGAACTGGTGGCAGTCTACCGGACTGACAGAGTTCTGTTTCACCAGTGTGGGTAAACATAACTCTCCCAGCCGTTCAGGGTTGTGGGCGAGTGGGGTATCCTCTCACACTCCCTTGGTCTTCTTGTGCCAGTGTGGACAGGGGTTCACTGTGAAACTGTATCCGGCTGACCTCAGTTCAGATGGGAACCTACTCTGACACCTTTTACCTCACTTGGTGTCTGTTCAGACCTCCATATTTTCAGGAGTGCATTTTCGTCTTGCACGCTGCCGATCCACACAGACGGTTTTTAATCAGAGCAGAATGTAGATGGGACCTTCTCTCCCTGAAAATATGGAGGTCCAAACAGACACCAAGCGAGGTAAAATGTCAAAGCAGGATTCCATCTGAACTGAGGTCACCTTGTCACTGGTGGATGGGCCCCCACAATTTTGATAAAAAATCTGCACTAAATGCTCACTTTGGCAGCGCATATACTAAAATTGGTACAGAGAAGATTAGCAAGGCCCCTACGCAAGGATGACATGTAAATTCATGAAGCGTTCTGTATTTTTAGCCTACTCTCGTATTCTGGACAATGTGTGCCCAGGAGGTGGCAAATTGTAGGCACAGTTTGCTGGTGACGTCTATCCCTTGTTCTTGGCCTCGCAACCCTGGATCTGGACTCTATCTGTGGTTGGTACATACCCTACTTCATTTACCACTCGCCACACCTTGGCTACGGTCATCTCTTATAAATCTACCCATAATCTTATAGATAGGACTGTACCTCTACTCCACATTGTTGATAATTCTGCTTTCCCCCTAGGCCTTGGAGCCCATTCTTTATTTGGAAGCGCTAAATTATGCCCACTTCGTCTAAACACAGTGACTCTCGGAACTGACATTCTCCCCTTTCAGTCCCTTCCTGTGGAAGCAACCTCTCGCGCCCCTTCCCACTGCCAATAAACTCAGCTGGGGCATTTTTGCAACTCTTTTAAACGAATAGTTGACTTCAAAAGACCCATTTCACCTTTCGAACAAATGTGCCTTCTCATCGCTCCCCCGAGACACGTTATCTCGTCCATCTCTAAGGAACTGTCCTCAACCCACTGGTCTACACTCCCATCTTATTGCAAGGCTTGGGAGGATGAACTTAATTAATCCTTTACTCAGTCTCAATGGTTAAGATGCTTTACCCTTACCCATATAGCAGTGATTGCATCTAGAGTTCGGGAAACTAGTTTCAAAATCCTTTCACGCACGTTGGTACAGGGTCCTCCTTGTCCCTCATAAATGGTTCCCATCTGTCTCGAATGTTTGCTTGCAATGCAAGAAGGAATAAGGCACAATGGTTCATATCTGATGGGATTGTCAGTCTTTAACCCCTTAAGCCAAACGCCTGAAAAGTAGTTAATGACCAGAACATTTTTTTAGTTTTGGCCTCCTTGCGTTTAAAAACAGTTGTAACTTTTTTATTTTTTCAATGACGCAGCTGTCTGAGGCCTTGTTTTATTTGAGACAAGTTGTACATTATGGGGGAATAGTTTAAGTACACTTATAAATAATTGCAGTATTTTTTTTTTTTTTTTTTGTTTAATTTTTTTTTACACCATTCACATTTCAAACTTAATAACTTGTTAGATTAATTCTACAGGTTATTACGGTCGTGTGGATACCAAATATGTGTTGGTTTTTGTGCGTGTTTAAATTTATGTACAATTATTTTTTATTAAATATTTATTTTTTTTTATTTATTTTTTTATTATTTTTTTTACACTTTTTATGTTTTTTTTTGTACTTTTTTTTTACTCCCCTGAAGGGAGAACTGTTTAACATTTTTTTACATTTTTCTTTTACACTTGTAATGTATTAGCATATTCATATATGCTAATACATGCTAATCTGTGTCAGTTTGACACAGGCAGTGATTAGGACAGCACACAGTGCGTCCTAATCACTGCTTCATACACAGACAACTCTGGGGTCACGCTAGGTCCCCAGAGCTGACTGTGCAGCTGGTCCCTGAGCTCTGTCGGGTGACCGGGCGTTCCGATCACCCGATAGAGCAGAGGAACCCTTTGATTGCGCTGCGGTAACGCACCGCCGCAATCAAAGGGTTAAAGCATCGGGTTGCGGAGGTTTCCTCCGCTCCCCGAAGCCTGCAGGACATGCTCTGGGAGCGGGGCTGTGTAGCACAGCCCCGATCCCAGCGCAATTGCGGCGCCGGGCGCCGCAAACCCCGATGTCTGCAGCGGCATCAAAAGACGTCTCTGTAGACGAACGACCTGAAATGCCCGCCGTCAAAAGACGGTGGGCGGTCGTTAAGGGGTTAAAAGGTTTTTGGGATACAATATACCAAGTGATCCAAGAGCTTACTGTTATCCCTGTCCCTAGGTCACCTGAAGTTTCCTTGATTTTCATGTGTTATCTTGTGATTCCGGTTTATGAAAAAATTGTTACTTCGTCATCTCTTAGTGGGCCAGGACCACCATTACTAGGCATTGGAAGTCTTCTGAGCCTCTCACCCTTGAGGAATGGTTTAGTGAGATTTCCAACACCTACCATGTGGAGGAAACCTTGGCTTCATCAAGAGCTCAAATGCTGCAGCTCCATAGGACCTGATCTCCCTGGCTTCTCTTTCAAAAATCATCTCTATTCCGTAGTCTCCAAACTACTTAGCTGCCCAACAGTCCATAATGAGTAAACTTTTTTTTTTTCTCTTCATCATTGTCTCCATCCTCTTGGTTTTTATTTTGTCATCCTCTTCCTTGCATTCTGTTTGTCTAACCCCCTTACCCCAGTCTATTATTATCACTCTTATTCTATCTTACTTTTCTTCTAACTTGCGTTTATTTACGTAAAGGCAATACTACCCGTACATACTCCTATGTTATGTTAGTTTCTGTTTGTTTAAATAATGCTTCATAATAGGCCTAAATGATCTCTTTCTGACGATTTGGTACAATTAATGTGATATGTTAGACCGAAGAGGTCTGTTTTCTTGATTATATTGATGCATATAATATGTTACATTGTACACCATTGGTCTCCTACTTTTGATTATTTTGTTTTGTGTGATATTTTACCTTTTTTCAAAAAAGCTCTTTTGAATTACAAAAAAGTACGCTAAGAATCTCTAATTTCCAGGTGTTTAAAAATAGCAGAAATGCGTTTTGAAATAGTTCCTATGTTCACTTTAATTGACTCTTAGGGCCTCATGTATGAAAAATGTATGTGTGAGTTTCCGTGTTGCCATTAGCAACCAATCAGAGCTCCCCTTTCATTTCAAGAGGCCCTTAGCTTTTGTAGAGTGCTGCTGATATTTTGTTGTGTTTGCATTGCTTTGCTGCCACACCAGCTTGCACCTACACAAATTTCTTTAAAATTGTTTTGGATGTGCTGGCAAATTTTTATTTTTGGATACCTATCTATCATTCAGGAAAACTGGCTGTCATAACATTCCTACAGCAATCGTCACCAAGCTTTCCCATGCTTCTGAATGTATAATGTTAGAGGATAAAATACTTATCCTGTAGGTCTGCATACATTCAGGAACATAGCTAATGGGGAAGAATACCATTTAGGTAGAAAGGACATTCCTACCACATTTTTTTTTTTTTTTTTACTGTTTTCTCAATTGGATTACCTCAGACTGGTGTGTGATCAATTTCTTTAATTAGTTAAAGTGGGATGTTGTTGGGGAATCTTTAGTTTTAATATTTAAATTACAGAGTTAGTAATGACGGTTTCTGACAGATATTTATCTACTACCAATACTGGGGCTTCTCGGTACCCCTGTCATAGCAGAGGTGTACCAGAAGTGTACCATGAAATGTAATGGTCCACTCTTGGGTTGATGCGGGCTAGTATTTTTTGGGCGGGAAGGGACCGATATCCATGGCCATTCCCATCCTGATAGTAACAGTCCATAACTGTCGATTTTATCTTGGTAATTATGAATAAAGGAGGGGACCCCAGTTTTAATTGTTCATTCAAAATCTAAATATTGGCATCCCACAATGCTGGATTCTTTTCTGTTTTCATAGTATTTAATGTATTTATTATTGCAATTGTTATGTAGCATCTATGTTTAACCCCTTAACACACCTTGACGTTTCTGTATGTCATGGTGCAGTACCTCTTAACGCACATGATGTACAGAAATGTCACGTAAATCGCTGCAGGAGCCAGTGGTGATTGACTGTCGGGCTCCTGCAGTTGCCACTGGGAGCAGAGAACTCCATTCCAGGTGGTTTAACCCTTTAACTGCTGCGATCAATAGCGATTGCGGCAGCTAAGGAGTGTGACAGAGAGAGGGAGTGATGGTGGTTGTCATCTATAAGGTAATCCTGTCAGGCTCTGCCATCAGACGGAGCCTGACAGGATGATGGACAGTTGGTATAATACACTGCAGCATAGACAAGCTGCAATGTATTATAACTGTAATATACCAGCGATCTAATGATCGCTGAGTATAGTTCCAAAGTGGGACAAGTGAAAAAACTAAAAGATAAATAAAAAATGTAAAAAAAGTGTATATTTCATATTTCGTATCACCACATGTGTAACAACCTGACCTATAAATCTGTCATGTTATTTTACCCGTACAGTGAACACCATAAAAAAATAATAGAGGACTGGCTGTTTATCTTTCCCAAGTAGCATAGGGGCCAGTGTTGCCTCCTACTGGGCTCAGTCTTCAGTCCTCTTGTTATATTATAAATCACCACATATCACAATGAAACCCCCTATACCGGCACCATTCACAGGTCTCCAGCCCTGTGTATATTCAAATAGAGCAGCTTGTACAGACACGGACTGCCCGGTCTCCTGGCGTCTCCAAAGGAAGTCCTTGTTAGGACTTAGAAATTGGCTACTTGGACTTTCGTTGAACGGTATTTACCGCAACAAGTGAACTTAAGTACCCCTTTATCTTATCTACCGTATATACTCGAGTATTGTACTGAAAAATCCCCCCTCGGCTTATACTTGAGTCATTGTCGGCACTCGGGTGCTGCCATGGCCCGTGCGCCGGCAGGGACACTTCTGCTATATGCGACTCCTCAGGGAGCGCATATAGCAGAATCCCGAGTACAGCCGACAGCGTCCGGGCACTGCGGTGGCCCGCCGCTGTCGGCTATCTCTTCACTTGTATGCGACTCCTCCGGATCGCATACAGGTGAAGAGATACCACTGCGGTGCAGAGAGCGAGCGCTCCCTGCTCCGCAGTGGACTCCGGAGGGGCGCAAGCAGACTTGCGGCCGTCCGGAGTTACCGGCACAGGCAGCGTGTGTCATCATCCTGCCTGTGCCCCAAGACTGAGGAGAGCGCACGGGAGGCCGGAGGCCAGACAGAGAGGAGGCGGAGCGGTGAGGGAGTGAGGTGTTTGTATTTGTTTTTTTTTTTATAACCTGCCTATTACCTGCCTTTAGGGACATATACCCGCCTTACCACCTAGAAGGGTATATCCTCCATTCTGCCCCTTTTGGACATATACCTGCCTATACCCTACCTAGAAGGATATATACCTGCCTATTCCTGCCTTTAGGGACATATACCAGCCTATACCCTACCTAGGACATATACCTGCCTGTAACCTGCCTATGGGGACATATACCTACCTATAAGAACATATACCTGCCTATGGGGGACATATACCTGCCTATAACTGCCTATGGGGGACATATAACTGCCTATGAAGGACATATACCTGCCTATACCCTACCTAGAAGGACATATACCTGCCTATGGGGACATATACCTGCCTATAACCTATCTATAAGGACATATAACTGCCTATAACTTACCTATAAGAACATATACCTGCCTATAACCTTACTATAAGGACATATACCTGCCTATAACTGCCTATGGGGGAAAAATAGCTGCCTATGGGGGACATTAAACTGCTTATGCCTGCCTATGGAGGACATATACCTGCCTATAGGGGATATTAAACTGTCTATACCTGCCTATGTAATTTTATTGGTATCCATTTTTATTTTTTAAATTCACCAGTAGCTGCTGCATTTTCCACCCTAGGCTTATACTCGAGTCAATAAGTTTTCCCAGTTTTTTGTGGTAAAAGTAGGTGCCTCGGCTTATACTCGATTATATACGGTATGTGTCAGAATATATGTGAAATTTGATGTTTTTAAAGAAGTGTTCAATAAAAGTTAATAAGTATTAGTACAGTTTGGAGACTGGCCCGTTTCTCTATTTGGATCAGTCTTCAGTCCAGCCATTAATGTCCCATTTTTTTCTGTGTTTTTTCTGTAAATTGTTAGTGTAGGGACTCGCAAGTTATGATGTAATTTATACCACACAGCAAATGCTGTAAAAAAGACACCTGAAAAACAATGGCAAAACTGCATGTGTTTTTTTTAATTTTCACAGCCCTAAGCTAAAAAAAACCTCCAAAAAACTGTGGAACACCTGTGCGCCCAAATTGCATAATACACCCCTAGATGAGATCCTTAAAGGGTATTGAATCCCAAGATGGGGTGAATTCTGGAAGGTTTCACCTATTCTGGTACTTTGGGTGTTTTGCAAATGCGACATGGCACCCACCAAAATCTGTGTTCCAAATAGTGCTCCAACCTTTGTACGCCCTGCCATGTGCCCAAACAGCAGTTTACACCCACACATAGGGTATTGCTGAAGTTGGAAGAAATTGCGTAACAAATTTTGGGGTGCATTGTTTCCAGGATTCCTTGTAAATTATGTAGTTTTATTAAATTTACACAATAGAAATGTGTTTAGAAAAAAATTGTGTAAACTAATTTAGATTTTTGTCATGTATAAATACAAAAACTAGCATAAAATCATGACGTTATCCAGAGTAATACATAGATGGCTCATTAGTATCTATCGACCAGAGTAAATATAATACATTACTCCATGTTATAGAGATTGCCATGTTGTTAGAGTTAATATGGAGAAAACACACCTAGAAATCATTTAGGCTGATTTTGCCTCCTGACTCGGCTCCCAAAGTCCGTTCCCACATGGGGCTAACTGCCCGTCAATCCGCCCAGGAGAGGAATAACCTCAGCAAGAGCTCACGAGAGGATTAAGGGGGCTGGCCCTCACATTTGGATCTCGTACAAAAGGTTTAATGAGGTTTTTAAATCAGGTTTTCGGGAAAATAGAACCTTGATGTGTGTTAAACAATCCAAAATGAACATAAATAAGTTGTGCAACTATTAGAGATGGCTTTTCAAATGAGAGTAAATGGCTTATATTTCTTGAACCCTTGTGAGTGTTAATACAAGTATAACAGTTGTTATGTAATGAGATGTAAATACCAAC
The DNA here is from genome assembly GCA_025379985.1 of Phyllomedusa bahiana. Classification (NCBI taxonomy): domain Eukaryota; kingdom Metazoa; phylum Chordata; class Amphibia; order Anura; family Hylidae; genus Phyllomedusa; species Phyllomedusa bahiana. Next base: position 17,880 of record JAODAL010052106.1, read on the forward strand.
ATGTACCAACGCGTCGGTCGGTTCTTGGAGTCTAGTGCATACCTTGTTGGGTGGTTGTGTCCAAGTGGAGCATGAACTTGTACCGTAACTACTACTTGTAAGTTCTTTTAAAAATGTTTGAATTAAAGACAAATATGTTTTAACTCCGGTACAGACTGCTTGGTCCCCACGGTGCATGCCCGCTTACAGGGCGAACTTTAGGACGCTGGTTACTTACTCTCATTTTGCCATTGTTGTAGCCGTAGGAGTATCCGGCTTACCGTGCGTCCGTCTCATTTATTGCTGCAAAGCGAGGAAACAGGCAATTACAAGCTGGACTGCTTACTATTATAACCAACATGTATTGGGGTATTATCCAGTAGCTTTGCCCTGTTTAGCGCCTATAAGTATATAACTGCGTATATCTCCTAAAGACCAGGTGATCTGCATTTTCCAACAATATACTGTAATAATATATGTGGACGACTAATTTAAATCTGACCTGTGCTAGGTTGTTTTTAATCTCCCTAGTGACCCGGAAAGATCTGCTTTTAAATACCAGCTTGTACTGGAGTAGGCCTGCATTATCTTCTGAATTTCTAGGTCTGACATAAAAGTCGTCATGAAATGTTTCCAGTGTGAGTTTTTTTTTTAGTATGTGAATCCCTTACTCGTTCAACCTTTAGCAAATCCATGTGTAAATATTTTTTTTAACATGTACCGGTTTCAGAGATGCTGCAGTCTTATCCAACCATCTCTCAAGAATCCATCTTTTTGTCCTTAGTAAAATTACATGTTTGAAGCGGGCATTGTCCCCAGAGTTGGTAAATCATGGAATAAGAGCTTTTGGCGTAAGTGGTATATCCAATTCTCCTTTATCTTTGTGCAGCTTAAGTAGATCTTTCCGTAATGTCTGTGCAAGTTACAGTATCACATATCATGTATTAGATCTGTGTTTGGTGTCTAAAATTTTGGACAGGCCGTTTTCCTTTCCAGAACTAGCAGGTGAGGAGGTATATTGAAGCCATAGATTGCTTTGCGAGTATCTCTCCACTGCTCACAAATGATTGTTTTGCAAATTGTATTCCATCCCCAAAGTACAAGAGAATGCACGTCAGGAATCTGGAAAATCCTTTGCCAATCTTTAAATAGAGAACTACCTAAAGATGCAATCCCTGGTTTGTGCAATATCCTATATTATTATTATTTCTTTTAAAGCGCCATTGATTCCAGGATGCTATACATTCGAGGAGGGGGGGGGGGGGGTTACATACATAACATGTGTTAAACACGTACACTGGTGACGATGAATGACTTACAGATGACCCGGCCTGCAAGGGCTTGCAATGGTGGATGAAAGAGACAGAAGGTGAGGGGTAGACATGATTGTGGGGTAGCATAGTTGCAGCAGGGTTAATATATGTTAAATTCAATCCTGAAGGAGGTGGGTTTTGATTTTGAAGCTGGTGAAAGTGGAGGAGAGTTGGGGCAGTGAGTTCCAGAGTATGGTGGAAGCACAGTGAATAAGGACAGCAAATGACAGCAAATTCATGGGAAAAAAAAGGTTTTATTGTGTAAAAAAAAAAATTTATGCATTGCTATCTTCTGATAGTCATAAGTTTTTTATTTTCTGTTTACAGAGCTGTTTAAGGACTTATTTTGCAGGATGAATTGATGTTTTCAATGGTACCAGTTTGGTGTTTATATGACTTTTTGATCGCTTTTTATTCCATTTTATGTGCTGTGGGATGAACGAAAATTGAGAATTTTGGTTTTGTTTTTTTTTTACGCTGTTCATGCAGGTTAAACAACATGACAGATTTAAGGGCTAGGTCTTCATACACGCGCTGATACTAAATATGTGTGCTTTATTTATTTCTGAAGGGGCTGTGTATGTGTTTTTATTAATTTCGTTTGTGTGTTTTTTTTTTTTACTTTATTTTTCACTTTTTAACTTGTCCCAGTAGGGCACTTGCATATATGTACGTCCAATGTCGGGAAGGGGTTAAATGGAACTGTGTAGAAAACCAAGCATACTTCTGCTGCTATACTGTATTCCATGTACAATTTTGGAAAATACAGTGCGCAGTATTCTGTAAGTAAACCTACCGCCTAGTGGTATGCCAGTGTTAGCAATTATTCCCCACTGTGATGACCATGCGTTTTAGGAAGACATTTTTATTTCTACATAGTGTAGTTACTTTTCTGCAGAAGAATGACAAGCCATGTCAATAATTTTGTATTGTAAAGCTATTACTGCCACAGCAGGGCACTACTTTAGCTCAGGAAATTCGTAGTGTATAACAAAACACATTTTTCAAAAACAATGGAACATAAATAAATATTTTCTGTTCGAATCATAAATTTTTACATGTTCTTTTTACTGTATCTGTAACAAGATTTCATATGAAAACATCAGTGGTAGTTCAGTCATAGCAATTTTCTAATTCTTTGACAAGTATACATACCTCTATTGTGAGGAAGCATAGCAACTTCCATGAATGTAACTGCCTTGAAGCAATTCCCTCAACAGGCACAAAAGGGAGACACAAGGAAAACTCACTTATAACTGCTCTCTGAAATCAGACACCTTCTGGGGAGCAGAGTCTAAGGCTATTTTCACTAGACGTTTTTCAGATCCGTTTTTTTCGGACCCAAAATGGATCCAAAAAATGTATCTAACAATGGGCAGTTTGATTTACATTGGTTTCAATGTAAAACACGCATCGCCATTCAGATGAGTGAATGCCGATGTGTGTTTACTTGCATCATTTCGATGCGCTTTTTGGATCTGTTTAAAGAATTGACATGCCAATTCTACTTGCGTTTTATACAAGTGAAATCCCCATATAAAACAATGGAGTGCGCTTTTGGAGCCCGAAAAACGGATCCAAAAGCGCAACATACTTTTGGGTATGTTTTGGATGAAAAACGCATCCGAAAAAAGCACTGGATTCAAATTTGAAGAGTGCAATACACTAAATCGGCCCCTAGAGGTCTCATTTGATCTAGAAGAACTGTTTGAACTTTAGTAACCTAATGACCTAAGTTAGGTAGTAGTGTAAGAGGAAGCACAATAGGGGGAACTCACAGCATTTTACATGTGTTTAATCTTATAAATCACTTTTTATATATTGAATTAGTATTCTAGTATATATATTGAATTAGTAGTATTTAGTATTATACTAAAGCCACTCAACATTCTATAATAAACATCTAAAACATTAATACATTTATTATTATTATTATTTATAGAAATTATAGAAGCTTTTAATAAATTTATTTATGTTTTAGATGTTTATTATGCTTTGAGAAAAGCCCTATAATTTCATCTACTACATCTACTATACATTTTTGTGTGGTGGTGATAGGTGCTCTTCAAGTTGTTGCCCAGTTGCAAGGTGAATCTTTAAAAATATGCTTGAGGTTCAGAGCATCCTGACGCTCTCTCTGTACTTTGATACTTTCATTTTTCACAAATCGCCCACTACATGTAACTTAAAAACATATCCATGGCTTGAAGCTACCTACCACCACCATAGGGATGATATCAGCAAGGTCATGCATGGGTTCCTTCAGACATTGCTTAACATTCAGGCTAAAAAGTTCAATCTCCGTTTCATCCAAACAGAAATTTTGTCTTTTTTAAGTGTTTTTTGACAAACTATGTGGAATTTTGTGTGCTGTTGACACAAATATTTGATGGGTAAAGAGCTGCAGACATGGTTGTCCTTCTAAAAGTTTCTCCCATCTCCACAGTAAACCTCTGGAATGCTGATAGTGTGACAAGTTCTTGGTCACCAAGTGGACCTGGGCTTTTTTCGCATAACGGTATGTTCACACGGCGTATTGTGGCGTGCACCGGATGCGCTCCAATACACAGGTGTTTTAGAAGTACACACTGACCAGCATGTACTTCTAAAGCGCGGGGGCATTCAGCTTCATTATCCCCACCGCATAAACACCGGGAAGGAGTGATATGTAGTTTAGCTACAGATAGGGTAGCTTTGTATGAAAGTACGGTGTGGTCTTGGTGTAACATTCTGCACCAAATTGCCATAATTGCGGCATAGCAAAGTAAGTTAAGGGGTTTTCTCAGTACAGGCTTTCACAGGCACCTTGAGCTTTCCCTCTCTTTTACAGTTTCAAATAAAGGGGCGTGTTTCTCCTCCCAGTAGGCGTGTCTTCCATCACTGAAGAGTGGTGGCATCATCACACCCCCTCCCTAATCATCATCATTCTGTGTAAGCAGTGGGAGAGGATATTACAGCTCTGCAGACCTTCTGCACTGGTCAGTTCTCATGTCTGGAGAGTCATCACCTTCCTCCACAACCTCTTTGTAACCAGAACACCTGTAAACAGTTATACATACAGCCTGAACTGATGAAACAAATGGGAGAAACGCACACTGCTCCCCCCTCTGTTATAAGACAGGAAGTAGAGGGGCTGTGTTATAGCAGGGAGAGTAAATCTAACAGCTGGAGACTCAGGAATTGCTCAGATCCTTCTCATAGAGCTATCACTGGGAGAGGAGCATAGAGAGCTCAGGCAGCCTTTATTACACAGACACATACAGAAGCCAGAACAGAAAGCTGAGGCAGCTAGTTTCATTTTCATACAACTCAAATGATTTAGGTAATACAAACCAATTGCAAAAGTGCTTATTTTTACTTTCCCCATCATTACAGATATGATCTTTGTAGCGAGAAAACCCCTTTAATAGTTGGTCTAGATAAGTCTAAAGAAGTGCCAAATTTATCAAATAGCAAGAGCCACAGAAATACACCTGGCACATTTTTAAGACAGCCTAAGTTTATCTAACTTCTAGACAGTAATAGTATTTAAAAATGTATTTAAAAATGTGTTATTACACGACAGGCAGCCATGAGTACTGCTAATTGCCAGGGTGCACTAGCTGTATTAAGTGGATTTATTGCGAATTTTAACTTCCTCGCTGAAGTTTATAGGGAAAATTAGCAATAAACCAAGGATTTCAAATCTGCATCACAGGTTAATTTCCGTGCAGATATTAGACAGATTTTTTTCACAGCATGTGGATTACATTACTTAGATTCTAATTTATAGTACGTATGGTGCAGATCTGAAAGGGGTTGTCTCATACATCGATTCATCTTACCTCAGTCCAATTGTCTCAGTTCAGGGACGGGTTTACTGACTTTACTGGCCTGCAGTGACGAGCTGCTGAGGACACCAGGTCTGTAACTATAGTGATCAGCGCTGACAGCCTATCAGGAGAGATCAAACAGGTCTATAGCTATAGTGATCTGAGGAGCTGATGCAGTCCATACAAGAGGGTATATCTAGGATTAGATAGGACACTTAATGGACACATATTGCAAAGCGTCTTGTTTTTGCAAGATTTTCAACATAAAAAGCAATCCTTGTAGTGAGACAACCCCTTTAACGCTTGTGAATTTGACATGTCACTAAGTGATACAGAAACTGCATCTGGTAGGGCAAGAATTAGCTTCATTGACTGGAGCTAACATGCATCCAAAACCACAGCAAAATTCATCACACAAATGAAAAATTTACAAAAAAAAAAAAAACTGTCATGTGAATAGCCCTAAGGTTGCAGTTATAGGTGATGATGGCTGAGGAATAAAAGAAATATTCGCTACCCAAGCAGGAGCAGCATTTTTGCTAAAAAAAAAAAAAGAAGAAAAAAATAAACTTAACCAAGCTGCCAATATATGATACCTCACTTATTTTAAATAAATTTGCACAAATTTTGTAAATCTAATATTTCTTCGCCATTAGCCAGTACTATAATACACAATAAAGCTATCAATCAGGGACATGGGGAGCCAGCAATTTATGAATACTCCGGACTTCTAGCTTGCAGTGCTGGCAGCATGCTGCAGCTATTAAACTACAAGTGATCCTAAATGACTCCGTATTCACAGGAGTGACAAACATCTGAAATCAACATGTCCTGTCACTATACGCCATCACACAGGGTAGCAATAACATGGTGATGTTAACATGGCAGCCAATTTTCATTTTTTCTTCATTTCCCCCAACAGCCATAATTTTTATGGTTTGTCGATTTATAAGGGTTTTTTTTTTTTGAAGATGAGTTGTATTTTATAATAGTAACATTTAATTTAAAGTATTAGGTATTAAGAAGCCCCAAAAAATGTTTGGGTTGGAATGGAAAAAATACACAATTTTGCCATTTGTGGAGGGTTTTAATTTCACAGTGTTTAATGTTTAAATGTAAACCTTATCCCTGATCCACCATGCTTAGGTCTCCTGGCTCTTGTTTGGACTCCTAAACAGATTATTTTTTTAAATTAAATGAGACTTTTGCAAACCATCTTACATCCACAAAATATTTCTGATGTTCCTAGTTTTTTGCATTATGGTTAAGAATAGATAAAACAATCTTTTGATTTATAGTCACCTTAGAATGGAAAGAAAAGATGATCAGACATATCATGAAGATATTTCTTATAAAAAAGTGCCTACAGGCAGATAGCGTATGGGGGCCATTAAAAACAGCATCTTGTATTAAAGGGGTATTCCAGCCACCAAAAAAATTATGTCTAAACAGATCCTGGCTGGTATGGATAAAAAAAAAAAAAAAAAAAAGTTCTACTCACCACCCAGGTCCCATTGGCTCCAAAGTGCACCAGAACCTGCTCCTCTGCACTTCTGATGTGTCATGTAGACACAAAGATACTCATACTCCATCCACAGTGCAGAACGTGGAGAACATGGTCTTTGTTGGCACAAGACATTGGAAGGGCAGAGGAGCTTGTTACGGCGCACTCTGGAGTGGCAGCGGCCCTGGAAGGTAAGTACAATTTTATGTTGTTTTTAACCCCAGCCAAGCCCCATTTACACAATGTTTTGTGGCTGGAATACCCAAGTAGATGCTAATGGAGCGATCATGAGGTGATTTAAAACAACAGGGAGGTCTCAAACTGTAGTGGAAATAAAAATGTTCTTCTATTTTAAACTGCCTTGAAGATGCAAACTGATGGCAGTAAAGTGAACCAAGTCGGATCCTGAGGTGTCTAGTCAGTGGAAAGTGGGAAGGGAGAAGATACTGCATAATCTTACTTTAATAGAGTCAGCTTTATTAAAGCACTTTCAGAAATATTTTTTCATTATTGTGAGGGAAGTAGTATGAACACTTGTCTTCACACTTCTATTTAGAAGATTTCACCACCTTCAGCAGGGATGATGTCATACCACCATACAGTGATAGAGGTGTAGGTCTTCCATGTAAAAGGCATCTGAATTATCAGACTTTCAAATAGTTGGAAGAGGGTTTCAATTTGTGGCAGGTTTATTTTAATTTTCTTCTCCTGTAACTGATGTTAAGCTCTGGACACATTTCTAAGAATTGACCTTTAAACCAGCAAAGGAATGAACCTGCTTCATACTGAAGATAAGGAGGTATGTCGTAGACAGATTGGACATGTATCATGATCTCAATATTCTTTTAGTGGCTGCTGGCAGGTAGAACAAAGCCTTTGCTTGCACTTTAGTTTCTGAATTCTAGATATATGTGCAGTAATAAACACAAACAGAAAAGAGGTTGACCAGGCTTAGAAAACATGGCTGTTTTATTACAGAAATAGCGCCACACCTGACCGTAGATTGTGTGTGGTATTACACCTTCTCTCTAATAAAATAAATAAATAGAGCTATGAACTGCAATACCACGTGAAACCTGTGGACAGATGTAGTGTGGTTTCTGGAGGAAGGTAGCTATGTGTTTCAAACCTTAAGAAACCCACATGGAGCATTTCACCAGCAAGAGAAGCGTCCCAAAACACAGAGAAGCATGCACAGAGACTTGAAATGTCATAGTATGCACAGATGCCCTGAACCTAATAACTTCAAACATGATAAATATACACCATGCATACATGAAGCACAGGCCCAGAAAGTGTTCAGAAACCTATGAAAGCAACCCACTAGGAACCAGGTAGAATAGAGTTGCCTGCACAAATGGAACAAGCAGAACATAATTAACAGTGTATACTTGTATACTGCTACTAGAATCTTATATACTGCCTGTATAGTAGTAGCTTCAAACTCCATGCACATGCCAGTATCAGCAATGCAGCTCAGGGTCTCAGGTTGGCAGGTCCAGGCTTTAGTCAGGAACAGCAATTATGTTAACCCCTTACCGCCGGAGCCAGTTTTGGCCTTCCCGACAGAGCCCTGGTTTTAAATCTGACATGTGTCACTTTATGTGAGAATAAAATTTTTGACACTTTTACCTATCCAAGTGATCAGAGATTGTTTTCCCGTGACACATTGTGGGTTTAAGTTAGCAATAAATTTTGGTCCAAAAAGTCCTTGTTTATT
>JAODAL010052107.1:0-26206 GCA_025379985.1 Phyllomedusa bahiana
GTCCAATCGGTTTCACACCCTACACTCCACAGAAACTGCTCTTTCTAAAGTTTCAAATGATCTCCTGACAGCAAAATCTCAGGGTAAACTACTCCTTGCTGCTTCTTCTGGTTCTCTCTGCGCATTTGACACTGTTGATCACCACATCCTCCTCAACAATGCTCAGCGTCATTGGCCTCCAGGACACCGCTCTCTCTTGGTTCATCTTACCTCTCTGACCGCCGGGGGCCGTCGCTGGGCTTGTTTTATTCGGGGCTCGGGCCCCGAATAAAACCCCCTGTGCCCCGAGTCTCCGGGTCCAGGCCTCTGCGCTGGGCCTGGAGCACCGACTGGCTCTTCAGCTGCATGTGCGTCTGCTGGACGCACACACAGCTGGGGCTTCTGCGGGGCAGAGAGCGAGCGCTCCCTGCCCGCAGACAGTGTCGGACCCGCAGGTCCTACCCGCGAGGCTGCCGGGCCCCTCACAGCGCTGAGGACCCCGCCGCGGCCCCTTTGCGCCTCAGCCGGCAGCGTCGCGATGACTTCACGTCATCCCGACGCTGCCTGTCCTCGGGCGCACAGCGCGTCATAGGCGTGGCCCCCGAGGAGTTTGAAGAGGACGGAGCACGCTCCGCCGGGGAGTTAAGGTGAGTATGAATGTTGTTATTTTTTATAGCGTTTACCTGCCTCAGTGCCCCTATATACAGCCTGTGCCCTTTTATACCTGCCTGTGGTCCAATATACTGCCTGTGCCCCTATAATGCCTGCCTGTGGCCCCATATCCCTGCCTGTGACCCCCATATGCTGCCTGTGGCCTCCATACCCCTGTCTGTGGCCCCCTATTACTGCCTGTGCCCCTATAATGGCTGCCTGTGGCCCCCATATGCTGCCTGTGCCTTTTATACTCCCTTGTGGCCCCCATATACTGCCTGGGGACCACCATAAAATGCCTGTGCCCATATACTTCCTTTTGCCCCCATATCCATGACAGTGGCCCCCAATCCTGCCTGTGGCCCCCATATGATGCCTGTCCCCCAATATACCTGCTGTCCCCCCATATTACCTGCCTGTGGCCCCCATATACTGCCTCATTGCCCCCATATACTGCCTCAGTGCCCTTATATACCTGCGTGTGGCCCCCATATACTGCCTCAGTGCCCCAATACTGCTCAATGAACCAAATATCCTGCCTGGGGCCCCCCATATACTGCCTGTGCCCCTTTATACTGCCTTTGGCCCCATATACCTGCCTGTGGCCCCTTTTTTATGCCCCAGTGGCCCCCATATACTGCCTGTGGCCCCATATACTCCCTCAAGGGACCCTATTACCTGCCTGTGGCCCCTTTATACTGCCTGTGCCCCCCTATACCTGCCTGTGCCCCCTATACCTCCCTGTGGCCCCTATATACTGCCTCAGTGCCCCTATATACCTGCCTCAGTGCTCTTATTACTGCCTCAGTGCTCCTATATACTCCCTCGTGCCCTATATTCTGCCTCAGTGCCCCCAAAAATACTGCCTGTGGCCCCATTATACCTGCCTGTGGCCCCATATACCTGCCTGTGGCCCCATATACTGCTTCAGTGCCCCTATATACCTAACTGAGGGGACTTCTATACCTAAAATAAGGAGTTGCTGGAAATGTGAGGATTCCAAATCCTCAGGGACGAGTATTGGTCGGGAGCAATCAGCATGAAGGGTGAAAACCGGATGGAAAAGAAAAGGGAAAGAGACCGACGCTGATCCCAAAAGACGTCGCCGGTGAGTTACTAACTGTAACAGCAGGGAAATCACTTATATGTCTGCAGAGTTACATACAATAGTATCTACCACTATATGGTCCTGTATGGCGGTGGTATATGTAATCAGAGCCTGGTACAGCTGATAGTCACCATGTGGGGGTCGCGTTCGGTCAGGGTCGGGCAGGATTATTTGAGCCTTAAGTAGTAATAGTTTTGGGTCTTGGTTTTTGGGAGGGGTGTTTTTAGTCACAATCACTTGTCCGGTAGCTTTGCCCCCTGTGTAGGTGGATTATTTAGTGACTGTTTAGGGGTATTGTCATATGAAGGTGAGAAGTTCTGAAAAAGTAAATTTGTCATTGGTGATTTTTACTGTACAGTGACTGCTGAGGAGATGGGCGGGATCTGTTTGGGAATTTTGCAGAAAAAATTTGTGACAGGAACAGAAGGTTTTTCTCTGTAAAAAAAAAACATCCGCAGTTCACAATGAGGCGGGAAAAACACAAAGGGCCCAGCCCGGATGTTTTAGGACCCCAGCAACCCCCCCTGCTGACCGCTCCTTCAGTGTCCCCAGTGTCTTTCCGGTTCTACCTCCTCTCCTCTTCATCTCGCTGTCAGGTTCCTCAGGGATCCGTTCTTGGTCCACTCCTCTTTTCACTCTATACAGCCCCCATTGGACAAACCAGCAGTAGATTTGGCTTCCGTACCCATCTCTATGCTGATGACACTCAAACTATACACTTCCTCCCGAGACAACACTCCTGCCCCGCTACAAAAACACCAGTGACTGTCCCGTTCCGCTGTCTCTGACATCATGTCCCTCTCTCTATCTGAAACTAAAATCTCACTAAAACGGGAACTTCAGTCATCCCCGACCATCTAGCTAACCACCCTCACTCTGCTATTTCTCTCTCTGTGGTGGCACCACCATAACCCTATGGAAGCAGCCCGCTGGCGGGTTATATTAGATTCTGATCTGAACCTTCACTCCCCTATATCCAATTCCTTGCCCGCTCCCTGTCACCTGCACCACAACGAACATCTCCAGAATCTGTTTCCTATTCTCACTGTGGAAACAACTCAAACTCTCTTTACTGCCTTATTCATTCTACGTCTTGACTACTGTAACTCCCTACTTGTTGGTCTTTCCTCTTCTCTGTAAACTCTCCTCTCTCCAATCTGTCCTGAAATGCAGCAGCCAGGCTTGTTCTTTCTTTCCAGCCGCTATACTGATGCATCTACCCTGTTTCAGTCTCTGCACTTGGCTGCACTTATTCAAGTACACAGAATTACAACATAAAAACTCATCACTCTCACACATAAGGCTCTCCACGTGCTGCACCCCCATACATCTCCTCCCTCATCTCTGGTCTACTACCTTCCACCTACGCACTCTCCCTCTGCTACTGATCCTAAGATCTATACACACCTCACTCCATCCGTACCTACCCATGCCCGTCTCCAAGATTTTGCACGTAATGCACCAGTTCTCTGAACATGTTACCTCCCAAGTTGATCCAGGCACACCACAACCCTCACAGTTTTTATTAAGTGCGCTCTGAAAAACTCATCTTCTTATACAAGCCAATCAAATCCCTAATTGTCAACCCCCCCAAATTCTGCACAAATTCGTCACTCCCTGCACTTTGGCTCTTATCTGTATATAGAGATGGTTGGGATGGCAGGTTCATCCACTTTTTATGATATTACCCCTATATTTATGTAACATGGCTGGTCCAGTGTAAATCAAGCACATGTCAGCCTTTGTTTCACCCCATACACCCTAATAGATTGTAAGCTCTTGCGAGCAGGGGCCCCACACAACCTCGTGTCCATTTTGTCAGTAGCCTTTTTTTAAGTAAGTCTGGTTTTGTCTGTGCTTATTCCACTATATGTAAAGTGCTGTGGAATAAGTTGGCGCTATATAAAAAAGATTATTATTATTATAATCAACACACCAGACCGCCCGGTGTGCGTTGAACATCCGCTATCCTGCAAACCCCCAGCCCCTTTTCTTACTCGTGCAAACCAGCTTCGCTGGATCCTTTATCACGCCCCGAAAAAGGCCAACGAAAACGCAAAGCCGAAACAAGCTGACTTCAAAGTCAGATGAACAGACTGTCGGTAACTTTATGCCCCAATCGCTCAAATAGGTTAAAAACCACCGGTTCCACCGCTGTGACCGAAGCCCCTTGGACTTCCCCTCCGCAAGCCCTTCAAGGCTTTACTACAAGAAAATCTTTTGTTACATCCGTCAAGCTCCGTGCTTTGAAATCAAAGGTAAAGCCGATAGCAACCTCAACACCCTGGAAACCGACGCACCCTTCATTTGATCTCATACTACCAGACAAAAACAAGCCGCCGACCTATTTCCACCTTCATAACAAGCGGATCAATCCCTACCATCCATCGTTAACATAGAGCCCCATAAAACAGAGTAGGAAGTCGCACCTACCCGGGGCCAACGATGATCTAACTAGGTGGTTTAGCAGTTTCCCTACCACGGTCCATAACTTCCTCTGGGCATTCCAGCCCCAACCGCCGCAGCCTCCGGCGCCAGCTTCGCGAAAACATTCCAGCTGTGAACGAGACAAAAGCGACAGACAAGTCATTCTCACCCCTGGAACATGCGTTGGCTACTACCCCATGTGTTCAAACTCAAACAACTCAACACAAAAAAACGGCCTCATCAAACAAAGGACGGGGAGGAGAAGAAGCTGATAGGGAATTAATAGCTTGGACCACCCCCAGGTTGTCACAGAACGAACTGAATTTTTTTTTGTTCCTGAAACGCTCCCCCAAGGTTCTAATGAGATATAACACGATAGGGAATAACATATTCCAATAGAAAAAAAAACAAAGCCAAATTCCTGACCAAACCCAGTTCAACCCAGTTCAACTGGCCAACGCCCCAACCACCATTACCCCTTTGCAATATGCGCCAAAAACCAACACTCCCAGCTGCTCCTAAAAACCTCCTACATCCGCATTACTCAAGCCTTGTCCAAAATAATAGATCGCCCTGTTAAGTTGTTCCAAAACGACTGCCATAACTCTCAGAATCGTCCTTCATCCCTGTAGTCAAGCGAATAAATGATGCGGGGACCTAACCCCCGCCGTTTCACTTGCTAACCGCCGCGAAAAACCCTCCCCATTGGCATGATGCGACACCAAAATTAAATTTTCCTAACAGGGACTGTAACTCCACGCTATGTAACCTTCCCTTGCACGCCAGTTAGCCTCTTTATTCTCCCGCCTAAATGTCTACCATGATATCCTCCAGCAGGCTACATTCCATCATACCATATCAATCCGTATACACCAAAACTTGATAGCCGTAGTTGGCCCCACTGTCTTATCTGGGGCCCATGGGACCTCCAAAAAGCCTCGCCACCCATTGCACCGATGCAACAGCGACCCGCACAACAACTACCTCCTGATCCGCTTGGCCGATGCAAAGAAGTCAATCTAAATAATGAATTACAGATACATGCCCCGAAACCTCCCGCACCACCCAATCCAAAAAGGAACCTAAAAGCTTCAAAGTAGAAGCATGAAATGGAACACCCCCATCGGTAAAACACCGATCTATAAAAAACGACGCCCTCCCAGTAATATCCCAAAAGCGTGCACTATCCGGTTGCACTGGCAGTAATCAAAAGCGGACCTCAATTCCGTTTGCCATGAGGGCACCTGTCCATACACCCTAACCCATCGAAGCGCCACGTACAAATGAAGTATACAGCGACTGAACACAACTCCGGGTCCATCCGTCGTTAACCGATGAACCTTTGTCGAAAGTTGCCCCCACAAAGACAACGACACAAATGGTGAATAATCAAAACTTATTGGGCTCTTTTGGGACTACTTCCTAGTGGGGGAGACCACCAAGTCCCGGAAGCGGAGAACCTCGAAAGGACCCAGCCATCCTGCCCAATGAAAACCTCCTTTTAACAATTTACAGCTACTACCCCTGGGTTGTAGCAATGCCGATTTCAAATTCCTAACAGAAAAAGGGACCCTCGTGTGCTGGTGACGGGATACCGAAACCCCTCCTTAAAACCCATCCCTTAACCAACAAAAGCTGCTCTCCTGTCCGTAGCACCTACTTAGGAACTGCACCTATCCGCGAGAAATGTTCACTGGTGTCACTCCCTTTGCGAAGGACCACTCCTTTTTCCCCTTCCTTTGCGCAAACACCTTGATGACCGTGAGAGGCTGCACTACACACGAACAGACGTGCTGAAGCAACAGTATCGCAATCCAAATTTGCACTGACTGTCATAAATTGCCAGCAGACCCCGGCCTTAAATCCTCCTTGGGACCCCTCCCTCCTGACTCCGACGCCTCCCCTCTGACTGAGCCCCCAAAGACCCGTTCTTCCTGAAAAGGGTTGTCCGTAGCGCGTCGGCACCATTACCCTCAACCACAGAGCCCATTTTCCTTCTAATCCCAACGATCGAAGGACGAACCGCTTTCTGCTGACGAAAATGTTCGTCGTAGCGAGCATGCTGTCCCCGCCATAAAACCCTGTGTCTCACCTATTGAGTCCAGATAACAGACCCGGGCGGAACAATGTTCCAGGAGACTTTTCTCCAATGACGCTCGCCAAGATTGCCACTGCCTGCATACCAATTCTGAAAATCTGCGGTAATCAACCGCCACCTGCGCTTTTCTTCCTCTTCTTTCTACTCTCACCCTCTTTTTCCTTTTGGCATGATTAAAATTTCTCTAATGGCAGAAAAAAAGATTTCGTACATATTCCAACCTGCAAAATCTTTTCTTTCACCTCCTTTTTTAAATGAGCCCCCAGCGGCTCTCAAAACAAACATAGAACCTCGCCTTTTGCCTTATCGCGACCAGTCGAACCCTATCAGACTAATTCACTGTTTGGTCTGAACCATACAGTTACCCCCGACCCCCTTATTCCCAGGCCCACTGCCTACTCCTAAATCCCCCACTCCCTCAAGGGTGGGAAAACCAGACCCGCCGATGATGGTACCCGACAGAACTCCACGCCGCTACTGAACTGTTGCACGCACGTCCCGGGGAAACCCTGTAAACAAGCCAAAAAAATTACGTAACTACCGGCTAACTCCTGCCACGACGTAATCCCCGCCGCCCGCTGAGCGAAACCCACCGCCGATCCCTGTGAATGACGGACGGCCCCGCCCCGACATCACAAACATAGATGAATTCTCACCAGCTGCACAGGATCTGTATCCCCGCCACGCGCTCCAACCGATCCCTGAACGTCCTCCTCCATGTCCCTCCGAGATGGGCCTCTGCCTGATTTCCGCGTCCTGGACTCCGACCGCCCGATGGTTCCTGGCTGACATGAACCTCCTTACCGAATCCTGTCGGCCCGCTCCACTCGTTGGAAACCTCCCCGTGGGTCCCCATTGCGCACACCGCAGGCACCAACCAGCCGGGCCGGTCCATCCACCAGCCCCCCGCGTCCCGACGTGTCCTCCCTGCCGTCCTCTGACCCACCATCCACTGATCCGTGCTGTAAAACGACGCTGCCCATGGCGGGCCGACCGTACCGGCTCATCACCAGGGCACCCGCCGCTGCCGTTAGGAATCGCGCTACAGGAACAACAGCCATACGCCACGAACCCCACGCCCCGGGCTGGACGCCGCCTGTGTGCGCTCCCGCTGGCCCGACTTGCCTATCGGATTCCTCCCGAGGTCGAGCCCCTCAACGCGACCCTGGCCGACGAACCGCGTGCCGACTAGAAACCTAGGAGGTCCCCGAGGGCTCCTATGGCGACACGGCGGGCCCTAGGTGTAGCCTCCTAGCTGAGAAACGCTTCCGGAGGGCGGGTCACGCTCCGGCTCAGTGCCAGGGCCCAAGGTAACGCCAGCAGATCATCTGCAGGCCCATGCTTTAAACACCCCCACCGTGCCCCCACGGACCTGCTCAGCTAACCATCGAACCCAGCTCTCCATCCGCCCGCCGCAACAGGCGCCAATCTCCTCACAGCCTGGTTTCCCCCGCTGTAATCAGCACACATACCATGCCACAACAGTTTTTACTCCTAACTGCCTCAGAAAATGCGCGCGGGACAGAGCGTCAGCACATTTCACTGCTGCTCACTAACAACAACCGTTGGGTCTGATTCCCCGCGCACGGGCTCAGCTTTATATGCCGGCCACACAAGCGTGACTCGCACGTAGCTTCCGGCCCCCATAACCCATCACGGCGTGGACGGCGCGCTGGGGTCATGTGGGGCCTCCCCCGAGGGCTGCGCCCCATGTCTGGCCCCGACCTTCGACACAGGAGTTTGTCACTTTTTTTATTTTTCTCGCTGAATAAGTGCTTTTTCTTGTGACGAGTTTTATTTTTTTAATTGTCCCATTAATAACCCATGAGCTCTGATTGGTTCCTATGAGTTCGTGATTAGTTAATATGGGCTCTGATTGGTTCTATGAGTTCTGAATGGTTGTTATGGCTTCTGATTGGGTTGCTATGAGCTCTGATTGGTTGCTATGAGTTCTGATTGGTTTTATGGGCTTCTGATCTGGTTGCTATGATTCTGATGGTTGCTATGAACTCTGATTGTGCTATGAGCTCTGATTGGTTGCTATGAGTTTCTGATTGGATGTTATGAGCGCGATTGGTTGTTTATTATTCGATTGGTTGAATATGGGCTCATGATTGATATGAGCTTCTGATTGGTCGTTAGGGTTCTGATATGGTTGCTATGAGTTCTGATGTGGTTGCTATGAGTTGATTGGTTGTTATGGCTCTGATTGTTGCTATGAGCTCTGATTGGTGCTATGAGTTCGGATTGTTTGTTATTGGCTCTGATTGGTTGCTATGAGTTTCTGATTTTTTGTTATGGCTCTGATTGGTTGACTATGAGCTCTGATTGGGTTTTGCTATGAGTTCTCTGTGTTTGTTATGGCTCTGAGATTTGGTTGCATGAGTTCTGTTTGTTGCTATGAACTCAGATTGGTTTCTATGAAGCTCTGATTGGAGTGTTATGAGTTCTGATTGGTTGCTAAGAACTCTGATTGGTTGCTATAGAGCTCTGATTGGTTGCTATGACGTTCTGATTGGTTGTTATGAGCTCTGATTGGGTGTTATGAGTCTGATTGGTTTTGGATATGGGCTCTGAATTGATATGAGCATTCTATTGATCGTTATGGGTTCGATTGTTGCTATGAAGTTCTGATTGGGTTTGCTATGAGTTCTGATTGGTTTGTTTTTTATGGGCTCTGATTGGTGCTATGATCTCGATTGGTTGCTATGAGTTCGGATTGTTGTTATGGGCTCTGATTGGTTCTATGAGTTTCTGATTTGTTGTTATGACTCTGTTGGTTGATATGGGCTCAGATTGGTTTGCTATAGTTCTGATAGTTGCTATGATTTTGATTGGTTAATATGGGCTCTAATTGGTTGCTATGGGCTCTAATAGGTGGCTAATTAGCTCTGATTGGTTGTGTTAATGAGTTCCTGATTATATGAGCTCTATGGTCCCGTTATGGGTTCTGATTGTTGATATGGCTCTGATTGAAATGAGCTTCTGACTTGTCGTTATGGGTTTTCTGATTGGTTTGACTAATGAGTTCTGATTGGTTGCTATGAGTTCTGATTGGTTTGTCAATGGGCTCTAATTGGCTACTATGAGCTCTGATTGTTACTATGGCTCTGATTTGGGTTGCTATGGGCTCTGATTAGTTTTTCTTTGAGCTCTGATTGGTTACATGGGCTCTGAGTTGGTTTTTTTTTTTTGTTTTTTTTTTTTTTTTTTTTTTTTTTTTTTTTTTTTTTTTTTTTTTTTTTTGTTTTTTTTTTTTTTTTTTTTTTGTTTTTGTTTTTTTTTTTTTTTTTTCTTTTTTGATTTTTTTTTTATTTTTTATTTTTTTGTTTTTTTTTTTTTTTTTTTTTTTTTTTTTTTTTTTTTTTTTTTTTTTTTTTTTTTTTTTTTTTTTTTTTTTTTTTTTTTTTTTTTTTTTTTTTTTTTTTTTTTTTTTTTTTTTTGTTTTTTTTTTTTTTTTTTTTTTTTTTTTTTTTTTTTTTTTTTTTTTTTTTTTTTTTTTTTTTTTTTTTTTTTTATTTTTTTGTTTTTTTTTTTTTTTTTTTTTTTTTTTTTTTTTTTTTTTTTTTTTTTTTTTTTTTTTTTTGTTTTTTTTTTTTTTGTTTTTTTTTTTTTTTTTTTTTTTTTTTTTTTTTTTGTGTTTTTTTTTTTTTTTTTTTACTTATGAGCTCCATTTGTCACGTGTGATCTCTGTTTGGTTGCTATGGGATCCTGATTTGTGATATGAGCTCTTGATGTTTTGTTATGGGCCTCTGGATAGTTACATGGGCTCGATTGGTTATCGATGTTGGCTCAGATTAGTTTCTTTGACTCTGATTGGTTTTTACTATGGTCTGAATAGTTTCTTTGAGCCTGGTTGGTTACTATGGGCTTCTGAATTAGTTTCTGTGTGATCTGATTGGTTACTATGGGCTCTGATTATTTATTTGAGCTCTGATTTGTTACTATGGGCTCTGTTGGTTTCTTTGAGCTCTGAATGTTGCTATGGTCCCTGAGTGGTTGTAAGAGCCACAAATAAAGTCTTAGATCTAGACAGTTTTCATACAGTTCCCTCTAGCACTTATTGTTCTATTTTGAGTATTTAAGACCTTTTTATCGCTTGTATTATGTTTTTTGGGAAGATAATTGCAAAGGTGTCACAGCATTTCGCACTTGAACTGGCCCCTGATTGGGGGGACCACAAGCCCCCCCGCCAAAACGCTGTATGCTGGGTCACATAGATCCAGCATACAGCATTTCAACAGTCGCTGCCAGTATCAGTGCAGGCAGGGCTGAGGCAAAGTGGCCAGTATAACACTGATTCCAGGCCGGGCTTAGGCCGCACTGATGGCAGTGGTGTAAAAAAGCAATGCATTGATATGTACCTGCTTACCTGCTATAAACTGGCCGCTATATCCACCCAACCTGCTGTAACTTAGCCCTAATGCCACCCTACCTGCTATAACTGGCTTGATATACCATCCTACCGTTTTCTATAACTGGCCCTATAGAGCTCTACTGCCGTAACTGGACTAAATACCTGCCTACCTGCCGTAACTGGCCTATCTACCTGCCTACCTAACGATATTGGGGCTGTATGTACCTGTGCTTGACCTACCTACCATATGGGGCCCTACGTATCTACCTGCCTATACTAGGGGGATTATTCCCTACCCTCCTACAAAAGGGGGGCCTATTCCCCTACCTTATAAAAAGGGCCTATTCCTGCCTTTTATCATGGGGGGCTCTTTTACTACCTTAGTGGGGGCTCTCCATCTACAAGGGGGCTCTATCTACTTAAAATTCCTAAAAGGGGGGCCTAAAATTGAAGGGGGATTTACTATTTTAACCCCGGTTGAAAAAAGGGATTGCAAGGGGTAAAGCTATCATTATTTTCCACTAATAGTTGCTACCTACCCACACTATGCTTTTCTTTTTCTTTTTATATCTATCCCACTCCCCTTTAAAACACAACCCCCCGTTTGGGGCAATGAGCTCCACATTCTCCATGATTCTCCCCTCCACTGCTGTTTGCCACCAACCCTTCCCCACTGTTAATGCCTCCGCACCAAACAAACCCTCCAAAATCAGTCTATCCTACTCCCCCCTGTCATCTCTCTCTGCGTCCTGGTGCGGGGGCCCACCCCCAAACTCTGACCCCCTCAGCACATTCCCACCTTGTCTCACCACTAAAAATTCCATTAACCTTTTCAATTGAAAGCCTTTCCCTTTGCCCCCGCACCCCTATCCCTTCCCTGCGCTCCTGGAACTGGGGTTTTGTATTTAAAAAAACTTTTTCCTACATACTGACTTGTTCTCTTAGTAACTTCTCTCCCGGGTTGCGGAAACCTGGCTGACTCCTCCGACCAGCCCCCCTGCCGCACTCTCCTTTGGCGGTCCCCAACTTACCCACACTCCTCCCCTGGTAACAGGCAGGGGGGGAGGTGTTGGCCTCCCCCTGCTGACACTTGCCCTTTTCCCCACTCCACCTCTGCCTTCCCTCACCTCTCCTTCTTTGGGGTGCACTCTGTCCGCAGTCGCCCCCCAAACCCTCCAGGGCTGTTGTCTACCGACCACCGGGGCCCTGCCACTCCCTTTCTTGACACTTTACTTCCCTGGCTTGTCCATTTTCTCGCCACTAAACCCCCCCACTAGCATCAGGGGGAGATTTTCAACACCCAATCGAACCCCCAACTTGCTTCCCCACAAAATCCTTTCCTCTGCTCCTCCTTTTACCCCTCACAGTGGACCTCTGGAGCCACTCACAAAGACGGGGTTTAAAATGGACCTTCTTCACCCCCCTTGCCCCCTATAGACTCTCTAACTCTCCAACCCCTTATCCGACCACATCCTTTACCCTTCTCCACCTTTACCCCCCCTGCTCCTCCTGTCTCATATCCCTTTCAACCCCGCGGGAACCCACAAAACCCCAAAACCCTTGCACTCTCTCTGACTCTCTTGCACCTTTTCAACCCTCTCCTCTTTAATGACCCAGGGCGCAGCCACCCCTTTCTACAAAACCCCACAATCTCCCGCCCCTTACTCAGTCGTCCTCTCCAAACAACAGGGAAACCCCAAAATAACAGACAACCCCGGCACACAGTTAAAACAATGAGGCGACTTCCAGAGTTGCCGAACGCCCCTGGAAAAAAAACCCCCTCCATGATGAAAATTTTCCCTTTACAAACAAAAAGTCCACCATTTAAATTTCATTAACCCTCCAAACAAAATTTTTTTCACCAATATATACCCTCGGTTCACAAACCCCAACAATTATTTAATACCTTCAACCCCTCTCCTCCGCCCGCCAGCACCGCCCCCCACCCTTCTCCCTTTCAGCAGATGACTTTGCTATTTACTTCCCACACAAAATTTTAACAAGATAACCTTATCAGAGAAAGTTCAGCCCCCGCCCCACCCCCCTCCTCATATCGGCAAAATTTCTTTTCCCCCTTTAAACTTGTTTTCCCCACTCTTACACATAAATAACTTTCCTTCTCACTGCCCAAATTAAACCCTGAAATTTTTAAACCCCTTGCCCCTACCCCCACCCCTGACCTTAGTGCTTTTAATCATCCCAGCCTCCCCCCACTTTTTTCAACTTATCGCAAACCTCTGGCATCTTCCCTTCCCCTTTAAACATCTTACTATCACCCCCACCCTTAAAAAAAAAACCCCTTTGATCCCCCCCTCTTGTCCAACTATCCCCCCAATCTCAGCCCCCTTTTTGGGCCCCCAAAAACCCCTCGAGCAAACTCTATTTTTAAATGTCCTTCATCTACCCACCAAACTCTCTCCTTGCCCCAAATCCCAAATCGGTTTCTGACCCCACCCCCTTTTTCCAAAAACCGCACTAACCAAGGTCCCAAACCCAACCCATTAACTGCTAAACCCTTTCATGCCACTAATCTGCCCCCTTCCCCTTCCCAAAGACCGGGTCCTTTTGCTTTGACACTGTCGACCATTTCCCCCCTGCTACAAACCCCTTCCCCCTCAGAACATGGACTTGCTTTTTTCCCGGGATTCTCCTGTACCTCACGATGGGTTTTTCAGCGTCTCTCTTTCCCCCGTCCACCTCCCCCCCCCCAACCTCTCTCTTTTGGGTGCCCCACCCATAGGCCCGTCCGGGCCCTTTTAACTTTTCTATCTACACTCTTGGTCCGGGTTTAAAGTTTTTAATAGCTTCATTTTGGCTTTCATTACCACCTGTATGCTGACGACCCCACCCCCAAACCCATCTCGGGCCCGTGTCATTTTCTCTTCTCTCCCGAACCCCGGGATGTCTTTTGTCCATTTCCCCCTTTTTTTCCTCCCATCTCCTAAAACTAAATGGGAAAAACGGGGAATTATCATTTTTTCCACCGCCCCTCCCCTCCCCCCCACCTGATCTCTCTAAACTCAGTCCAAAGGCCAAAACTCTCCCATCCCGCAAGTCCGCTGCCTTGGGGTTTAAACCCAGAAATCCCCTCTGTCCCCCAAACCGCACATTTTAAGCCCTCACCTGCCCCCTTCCCCCGAAAAATATCTCTGCATCCGCTCATTTTCCCCAAAAACAACACTTTTCCCGCCTAAATATGTACATCCTTCTCTGTGGCCTCCCATCAACACTCTTACCCCCTTAAAAACCCTTTCAACTTCTCGCCCCTCTTATCCCCCTTTTTCCCCCTACCCTTGCCTCTCCCCCTTTTCCAACCCTTCAATTTGGGCTTAACCCCTTGCCCCGGGAATCCCGTTTTAAGTTACAAAACCCCGACCTACAAGGCTTCCATAACCCCCTCCCCTCCCAAAAATTTCTGCCTAATTCCCAGATACCTCCCCCCACGCAAACTCAGCCCTCACGGACCTTTTTTCTTTTTTCCCTCTTATCCCGCTCCTCACATAACGTCTCCAAGAAAATTTTCTGTGCTTCCCCACACTCTGGAACTCACTGCCCCAACACCTCAGACTCTCTTCCACCTTCACCATCTTCAAAAGCAACCTGAAAACCCATTTCTTCAGGATTGCCTATAACCAACAACAACCCCGCTTCCCCTAAACCCCCCACAAACATGTCTGCTCCCTCAAATTCTGTCTCTCTCCTCCTCCTTGTAGATTGTAAGCCCTCGTGGGCAGGGTCCTCTCTCCCTCTGTTGTGCCAATTGTAAGTCATTCATCATTGTACTCATTTGACATGTTATGTATGTAACCCCCCTCGAATGTACAGTGCCCTGGAATCAATGGCGCTTTAAAATAAATGATAATAATAATAAAATAATACCTACTTAATGAGAGTCGCCTACTTACCTGACTAATTTTTAAGATCTAACCTACCTAAAAGAAGCCTCTTCCTATCTAATTTTGGATGGCTGTCTGGCAGAGACTTGGTCGCTCGGCACGCAGAAAGGTCAAGGCAGGCGACAGGCAATATATGGTCAGGTGACTCGAGGTAATGTTGGGCCAGGCAGCAGACTGAAAATAGTTGAGGTCACAGGCACGGGTCAGAATCAGAATAGCAAAACGACAATGGCGAGTTCAGGAGGCACACCAATACACTGGTGAAGGAGAGAGGGGGAAGTGACCTAATTAATGGTCCAGAGCTCGATGATTGGCAATCAGCAACGAGCTGGCCCTTTAAAACTCAGAGTCGTCTCTTGATTCTAATTGAAGACATCTGCAAACTCTTGATAAAAAGTCAGAAGACCTGGGAATGAAATGGTGGGCATTGATGGGGAAATGAGTTGCACCAAGCAATGAGGCATATGTCACCGAGAATGGCTCTTTTGTCTTGCCCATTCAGCAGTCTAGAACAAGAGCGTGGAGTTGTAGCCATGGGAGGCCTAGGAGAACCATGGAGGTACAAATCGGCGTTACAAGTAACGAGATCTTCTCTCTTTGCAGCGCCCCAACTTGAAAGAACAGAGGTTTGGTACGATATTGGATGGTGTCTTTCAATAGTGCTACATAAATGGAAGAAACAACCAGAGGCTTGACAAGAGGAACTGCTGGAAGACAAAACTTGGTTATCAAACACAAATTAATGATATTTCCAGCAGAACCAGAATCCAGGGAGGCAGAAACCTAAAACTTGGCCCAAAATGAGGAGCTGAGTGTTGTCGGCATGGTCAAACAAGGAGAGGATGCAACTTCACCTAGGACAGCCTCTCCCACAAAGGCTAGGGGCTGACGTTTCCCGGACAATCCCTCAGGAAGTGAACTTAGCTGCCGCGATACCAGAAGAGATTCTGGAGACATCTGCAAGTGTGTTTATCCTCAGACACATAGGGCAACATGTATGAACCTTTTTAGGTCTAAAACTCACTTTTTTGCCCATAGATTCTCTCCAATTGCATGGGCTCATCACAAGGAACCATTGGCAAGGGTAGTAGAGACCTTTGGAAGACTGGAGCAAGTCGAGGAAGTCGATGTGGCCAGAAGAGTTCTAGTTGCTGGCAGAGCTCTAGATGCTTCTCGACGAAACAGATGTCAATTGAGGCAAGATGAATGAGATCATCCAAATAGGTGGAAAGGCCCCGGTTGGCCTTTAATTCTATCAGCTAGACCTTTCCAAAATGCTGCTACAAGAGCCTCATTATTCCAGGCTAGCTCAGACAACAGCGTGTGAAACTGTATAATGTATTGCCCCACAGTAGAATCACCTTGACGTAGATAGAGTAGAGAATGTTATAATCAAAGATATTAAGAACATTTTTGTATAATGTCATATTTCAGGCTGTCCAAACATAGTGGACGTCGATTCTAAGCCTCCCTAAACTAGTGCTTCCCAATCTGTGGCTCTCAGGCTACTAAAAACTATAACATCCAATATGCCCTGATGTGAAAGAATGTGATAATCCCATGTTTTGGACTAAGTAGACATATAGGGGGCATGTATAAAAACTGTCTAGTTTGCTTTTCAAAGACCCCATGGGTCAAAAGCAAATTGAGGATTTGTTACATCCAATAGAGGGTGCTTGTGCTTCTCAGCTCCTTTCCCATAATGCCTTGTGATATGCAGATGCTTCATGGAGTGCAAGAGGCAATTTCGGATCTCCACACGCCTATATGGCGCTCTCCCTAAGGGGAGATCTTCCCTTTCTGAGCCACTCATTGTCTCCCACTCAGCCAAGCCAGCATCGCTCTGCTCTGTACTGATGAGGGGCAAACACCCCGAAACAGCTGTCTGCAGATGGGTGATGATGGCTTGGCCAATATCCCTTCTTGCTTTCCAAAGACCCAGTGGGTCAAAAGCAAATTGAGGATTTGTTACATCCAATAGAGGACGCTTGAGCTTCTCAGCTCCTTTCCCATAATGCCTTGTGATAGGTCTAAGATATTCTTTCTTTTCCATAACAACCAATCGAATCCCCCCTTTCATTTTTCCAGAGCACTATATGAAATGAAAGGGGAACTCTAATTGGTTGCTATGAGCAACAAAGAAAGTCTTAGAACTAGACAGTTTTCATACATGTGGCCCATAGTGGGTTGCAAAAGTATTCCTATCCCTTGAATTGTTCCTCATTTTTAAAATGAGGAACAGTACAATGGGCAGGAAGACTTTTTCAAACTACTTTAGTTGACAGTCATTCTACATGTTCCTAGACTAGTGTTCTCTGACCTGTGGCTGTCAAGCTGTTGAAGAATTACAACACCCATCATGTCCTGACCACCATAGGCTGTCATGATCTGCTGGGAGTTGTACTATTTAACAAGCATGGTATGATAAGCAGAAGTGCCACCAGAACAGGGACCCTGCGTATGGTAAGTATGGTTGTCCTCTTTATATTGTTTTTATTTATTATGTATATTGTTAGAGTAGTCCAAATTCTTCTACTCTAGAGGATCACTTCTTAGAGCAGGAGTGTGCATCTCTGGCCCGCAGTGTAATTATATTTGGCCCGCAGTGTAATTATATTTGGCCCGCTAGTAACAGCCAGGCAGTGTACAGAGGAGAAATGGAAGAAGCCAGGAGCAGGCATTACGCTGCTCTCACTCAGCCCCTACATAGAGCAGAGAAGGGACCATGTGGCAGGAGAAACAACTCAGACAGCGGGGCGACTGATAAGATAACAGGTTGGTCCAGAACATTGTACACGTTTTACATATTGGCCCACTGTGTATTTGAGTTTGAGACTCCTGTTTAGCATTTCAGACAGCTGGCTACCGCGGGAGAGCAAGAGTGAAGCATACAGTTTGGTAAAAAAAAAAAAGACCCCGAGAAAAAAACACCAAAACATTTTTATTTTATGCTGAAGGTGGTACATGAAATCACATGATTAAGGACAAAATTACATTAAAGGGGTTTTATCGTTTCATCATTTGGCAGCCATTTATACTGGTTGCTAAGCAGAGATTCTGAAATGGAGGGGCGTGTTTCTCCTCCCAGCATGGAGTATCTATACTCTCTGCAGACACGCCCCAGAGTGTGCACATGAGAATTTATTCTGTGTGAGCTGGGGGAAGGGAGAGGTTCTCAGGTGTCGGAGACAAAGGAATCATTGGAAGTGGAAAGCTAAGTGTAACTCGATCGTGTACATCTACATTTCTCGCTCTCTCTCTACATACTTTGTAACTAGAATGGCATGTGACATTCAGAATTATGGGAAAGATGTTTTTTTTTCTTTCTCTCTCTCACACAGTGATTATTGCATCTCTGACCTCTACAGATCTGCAGAACAAAACTATACACTTTATCTGTTTGAGTTTACATGGGACTGCACAAGATCTCTCTCTCTCTGGTGGAGGACCTCTGATCGCTGTCAGTGAAAAGAGCAAACCCCGCAGGCATACGTTGCAACTACCACTGCTTGCTGTCACTGAAAACAGCTCTCTATCTCGTCATGTCCGTGCACGCACCTCCCTCGCGCTCCCATCTACAACCTGTCTCCTGCTTCTCCGTCTGATGCACGTTCCCCATTCCGACCAGGGGCAGGACCTGGGACCTGGC
The DNA here is from genome assembly GCA_025379985.1 of Phyllomedusa bahiana. Classification (NCBI taxonomy): domain Eukaryota; kingdom Metazoa; phylum Chordata; class Amphibia; order Anura; family Hylidae; genus Phyllomedusa; species Phyllomedusa bahiana. The sequence continues at coordinate 18,166 of JAODAL010052107.1, forward strand.
CATAACCCGATCGGAGCTCTCACTTCGTTCCCAACCATTAAACAAAAACCTCCTTCTCTTAAACCTTAGCACTTTGCCTATGGTAACCAATGACCTACAAACTTAGATTTTTGGTCCCCTCCTTTTGAACTATGATCTTGGAATCGAGAAAACCCCTTTAACCTATAGAAGTTCAAAAACTTATGTTATAATTAAAATATGGGTGGGACTGTATCTCAATAGATTAGAATTTATAAGTACTTTCTGGTAAAAAAAAAAAATCAAGAATTTCATAAATTCTTTATGGGTCATATTTTTTTTGCACTCTTGTAAATTAGGGGGCCCAAAATTATTATGAAGGTAAAATACACAGTTATTTTAAGATAGAAAAAATGGTGCGAAAACTCTTTTAACAACTTTCAGGAGATCAGGGATTCAAAGTTACTACAAAGAGAAAAGAAATTCTCCCTTGAATTTTGGCGGGCAACTTTATTTAAAAAAAAAATGAATAAAAATTGGGTAAAACTCTAGGCCTATTTTAAAAGGGGTATGGAAAGTATTTCGCCCCCTTTAATTTTTTATCTTTTTTCATTGCACCCCATTGGTAAAAACCCAAAAAACTTTTTTTTTTTGCTCATTGATATACCTTCCCCCCCCCCCCCATGAAGGAAAAAAATACGAATTTGTAGATTTTTTTGCAGATTTATTAAACAAGAAAATTAAATATCACAGGGTCATAATATTCAGCCCTTTGCTTTTGACATCATTTTTAAACCCCCAATGTTGTCCTTTTCTTTTGATCCTCCTTGGAGGGTTTTGCCCCTTCTTTGGAGTTTTTCTCATTGAGATGGTTTGCCCCTTTTCATTGGACCCCAGCTGTGTTTCTTTAAAAACTGATTGGCTTGATTAGGAAAGGCACACCCTTTCTATATAAGCCCTCAAGTCACAGTGCATGTCGAGCACATGGAATTATGAGGTCTAAGGAACTGCCCAAAGAGCTCAGGACAAAAATTTGTGGCAAGCACGTTTGGGCCCAAGGGAATAAAGAATTTCGCGCCTAAAGGTTCCTAGAGCACAGGGCCTCCTAACCCTTAAATGGAAAATTTTGGGGGCGACCAAAACTCTTTTCCCCTCGACCCGGCCGTCCAGCCAAACTATGAAATCGTTTTAAAGGCATTGGTGAGAGAGGTAAAGAAAAAACCCAAAGATCACTTGGCTGGCTCCAGGATGAGGAGGGAGATGGGAGAAGTTCCACAAACTCCCCGATCACTGCAGCCTCCAGCGTCGGGGTTTATGGCAGATGCGGCCCCCGGAAGCCTTCCTCGTGCAAGACATAGGAAACCCGAGACGGAAGCCTCTCCTCAGTGCAACATAGGAAAGCCGCAAAGAAAAAGAAAAAGGGCCCCCCTTCCAGTGAAAGACATGGGAAGGAAGGGGCCCCCGCAAGACAAAAAAGGCCCCTTCCTCAGTCAAGACATAGGGGGGAAAGCCTTCCTCAGGAAGAATGGGAAAAGCCGCAGAGGAAGCCTCTCCTCAGTGAAAATGGAAAACCCGAGAGGGAAAAGCCTCTCTCAATGAAAGACATGGGAAAACCCACGACGGAAGCCTTCCTCAGTGCAAGACATAGGAAAGCCGCAGACGGAAGCCTCCCCTCGTACAGAAAATGGAAACCCGCAGACGGAGCTTCCCCTCAGTCAAGACATATGAAAGCCGAGAGGGAAGCCTTTAAGTGAAAGACATAGGAAAGTCGCAAACGGAACCCTCTCCTCAGGAAAGACATAGGAAAGCGCAGACGACCCTTCCTCAGTCAAGACATTGAAACCCACAGCGGAAGCCTCTCCTCAGTGCAAGACTGGAAACCCGCAGCGGAAGTCTCCTCAGTACAGCATAGGAAACCCGCGACGGAAGCCTCTCCTAGTCAAGCTATGAAACCCGCAGAGGGAAACCCTCTCCAAGGCAAGACTGGGAAAGTCGCAGACGGAAGCCTTCCTCAGTGAAAAATAGGAAACCCGCAACAGAAGCCTTTCCTCGTGAAAGACATATAAAAGCCGCAGAGGGAAACCCTTCCCCCGTGCGGACATAGGAAAGCTGAGCGGAAGCCTCTCCTCGTGCAAGACATGGAAAGCTGCAGACGGAAGCCTCTCCTCAGTGCAAGAATATGAAAGCCGCAGACGGAAGCCTTTCCCCTCTGCAGGATGGAAAGCTGCGGGGAAAGCCTCCCCTAGTGCAAGACATGGGAAAGTGCAAAAGGAACCTTCCTCGTGCAAGCATGGGAAAGCCACAGAAAGAAGCCTCGTCAGTGCAAGACATAGGAAAGCCGCAGACAAAGTTTGCCTAAAAGGATCCAAAGAATATGGGGAAATAAGATTTCTGCGCTAATGAGCGAAGATTGAATTTTTGGTTTTTAATTGAAAGGGCCCATGTTCACTCGGGTTAAAATGGACTATTTCAGTCCGTAATTAGGCCGAGTGCGCAAATTCGGGGTAAAACGTCCTAGTAATACGGGGAATCCCATTTTTCATAGGAAATATGGATTAGTCTCCTTCTCTGCCGGTGAAAAAAAGCCCAGGGGGGGAGTAAAATTTACATGTGAATTCCCGCGGCGAAAACGCGCTGTGGGAATGATTTTCTATTTTCTCGGTTTTTCTCCACCGCGGCCCCCGGCCACACGGTGTAATTTAAACGTCCGAGTTAAGGGGTTTAACATGCCCTTTGCGGTGGAGAAAACCCCGGCCCTGCTCATCCCCTGCCCAAATTTCAATCCCAACAGTGACACGGGGGGTGGCGCAAGGTATGGGGGCAGTGACCCTGGTGGTGGCGCATCTGCTTTGGGGGCAAATGAACATGGTGGGGCGCCTTGCTATGGGCGGGACAGGACGACGGTTTCAATAGAAAGGAAAAAGGGAAAGCGGGCCAAATACGAGTACTGGTGAAAAAACCCCTTTTCCCGACGCTTGGACCTCGATGGGCCCCAGGTTTTTCCAACAAGACAATGACCTTTAAACCCCCGCTAAAAAAACAAAACAGCGGCTTCAAAAACAAATTGTGCCCCTTCCTGACCCGGGCCCCGCCCGAGCCCACCTAATCCCAAAGGAGCATCTCTGGAGAGACTTGAAAAAGGGTCACCAACGTTCACCACACCCGAGGGAAAATGGAGAGGATCTGCAAGGAAGAAAAGGAGAGGGTCCCCAAATCCAGGGTGAAAAAAATTGTTGCTATTCCAAGGGAAAACTCATGGCTGTCTGCTCAAAAGGGGTTTCTATCAATACTGGGAAAGGAGCTGAATACTTATGACCCTGTGTATTTTAGTTTTTCTTTTTTAAAAAAATTTGCAAAAAAAATCTACAAATTTTTTTTTTTCCTTTCAAGAGGGGGGGGGGGGAGAGTGACATAGATAGCAAAAAAATAACTTTTTTTAAACTTACCAAATGGCTGCAAAAGAAAGAAAAGTGAAAAATTTAAAAGGGGTTGAATACTTTCCGTACCCTGGTTTTTTTTACTTACACAATATCAGAGAAAATCATACAATTTTCTAATATACACGCATTGAAAATGTCATGCACCTCTTTAATACCAGTGTAGTGGTTTTTTTCTTTTTATACCCAAGGGGGGAAAAATATGTTTGGACTAAAAGAGGCTTCAGTCAATTTGGGGTGATTTTCCCCTTTTTCCGTTTCAAGGGTAAACAGGGGCAAGTAAAGGGGGCGCATTTTGGGGGGAAAGAAAAGGAATAATAAGGCAAATTTATCAATACTGAGCACTTCTTAGTGTAAACTTAGACAAGAATATTCTTGCAATGCGCCACATTTTCATAGAACTGATAATGTTAGACTGTCTAGTTTAAGTTTACTCCTCTAATCAGTTGGCTTTCTTTATGTCACTAATTGCAGCAAAATTTTGGAGCATTGTAGTTGCATGTGAAGCCACGCCCCTTACTGTAAAGACACACCCATGTTACAGCGGGCACCATGCCCCTTTTGTCAGACAAGTGGCAGAAGTGTTATAAACACATAATAAATGTGGTGTAAAGCATGCACCCCAGTATTTTGATGCAAATTGTACCAAAATACTGGTGCAGTTACCATGATAAATGGAATAATTATTATTAGTATGCATTTTCCAGCAGCTTCTTCGCTTTGTGCAGTTACTCGTTTCTCTAGGTGATGTCATGTTGTTAATATAGTTGTGTAAAAAAAAGCAGAAAGATGAGACAGAGAGAGAAATGTGCAGCGTCTCCCCTACAGACAGGATAAGAAGCTGCTGGAGGTGGTAATACTGGAGAAGTTCTGCTCCTCCATACTATACTGTTACCTGGATACCAGGGTCACATGACCTGTGGGGTGGTTACATGATAAGACGCTGCTGGAGGTAGTAATACTGGAGAAGTTCTGCTCCTCCATACACTGCTGAGGAGTTGAGGGGGGCTCGGCTGCTCCGATCACAGGCTGCACTGAAGAAGTAAGTCAGACTGAAATGATGTATATAAAGCCACGGTGCGCAGCTGTGACTCACAGCGTGGGCCTCTATTTTTACCGCAATGATGCCAGGCCACTTCCCAGTCCTGTGGGGCCCCACTCAAGACCCCTGATATTTGTGGGTCCCCATTCAATGCCCCTGAGATTTGTAGGGCATCGCTGAAGTCCCCTGAGATTTGTGGGGCATCACTCAAGACCCCTGAGATTTGTGGGGCCCCACTCAAGGCACCTCACTAGACCTGTGGGACCCCACATGGCTAGGGGAGAGGAGGTGCTTGGAAGGACCCCATATGGTTGGGGGAGACTTAAGCAGGGCCCCACATGGCGGGGGCAGGTAAGGGAACTTGAGTGGGGCCCCAAGCCATTGCTGAGTGAGACCCCCCCCCTCAAGTTTCCTCCATGTTGGGCCCTACTCAAGTTCTCCCTCTATCTTTGTGGGGCCTACTACTTGGCTACCTACCTATAAAACTAACTACCAAGGTACCAAAGGGGTAATTATTACTTTTTGGGGCACTATGGATGGGGAGTTTGCACATAGGGCGGTGGGCACAGGTGAGATTATGATAAAGTGAGGAGTTTCAGGTGTTTATGTTCTATGTTCTATTGAGGTCACCTTGAGGCCTGCATTGAGGTCACCTTGTCGATTGGCAGGTGGGCTTATTACAATTTAGATCAAAAATGTGCACTAAGAACCTCAAATTTTCATGTATTCTGTTTGTAGGCAGTAGATGCTGCTGATATTGGTTTTGTTTTGTTTTTCCATAACTTGTATTTTCTGTATCTATGTTTAAGAGGATTTCCTGCAAAGGATACAAGTGTAGCAGATGGTTTTTTACCTGTTTTCAGTCTCTTCGTGTAAACTAGACCGTTTCTATTCACTGTCAACAAGTAGAGATCTTGCAAATAATGAAAAAAAGAAACCTAAAAGACATTAGAAAGCTGCAGATTGTCCTTATTAAACAGGGAATAAACTCCTCTAGGATGCGGCCGGGCAGGTCAGCAGGAGACCGCAGATCGGAAGCAAGGACAGAAACCTGAGCCTGGAAGCCAGAAAGTGGCGCTCACCTCATGGTTTCCCATCACACTTCCGTTCTGCTCATTCCAGAGCAGTATGAAGTTACTGCCGTGACATATCAGTCATAGCAGAGATGTAAGCTCAGGCTATGTATGTATTGATGTGCTGCAGCGTGGACCCCCAGAATAGTATCTGCACCTGTCCCGTGTATTAACAGTCCTGACCCCCCTATGGAGCAGTAAATACGGGGGAACATGTGTAAACAGCTCAGGATCAGCGGATGGGGGGGGGGGGGGCTGTGCAAACCATTGATAAAAAACAGGTTATAAATAGATGCTAAGTCACTCACCTCCAAACCGGGCAGCGCGTCAAGGTCACCTTCTCTGAGTTTCTTCACACTCATCAGTTTTCCTGGGCTGGTGACACAAAGGGCTGGTATAACAGGTCCAGTGCAAAGTGATACGTTCCCCCACAATTCGTCCGTCAATAAGCATCATCAAGTTAAATGGCACTCTTCAGATAAAAGTTTTTCGTTTTCCAATGTGGTTTCTGTATCAATGCTTGAGAGCCCTCACTCATACGTGACAACTTTTGAAAGTGAAAATACAAAATCCGGTTAGCACATCCATTTTGAAAAATAAACGTATATGTGCACAGTGTTGGGGCAGCAAAAGCTATGCAAACACAACACAATATGAGCAACACTCTACAGACACTAAAAAACAGTCAGAGAGGACATTAGAATTTTTGGAACAGCATTTTTGCTACTATGAAATATATGAAAAATTTTCAGGTTTGTTGTGTACATTTTTTATCAAAACTGTAAAAGCCCACCTACCGCGGCAAGGTGACCCCAGATCAGGTGGGAACCTATGCTACAGGCTACCTCTCTTGGTGTCTCTTCAGACCTTCACATTTCAGGGTTAGAAGGTTCCTGCTATAAACCTGATCTGATAAAAAGCCTGTGCAGGTGGGCAGAGTGCATAAACCAAGCTGGGGACCACCACTTCCCAATACAAACAGTAGAGATGGGCGAATTTCTCAAAAATTCGGTTCGGTCACTTTGCCGAATTTCCCGACAAAAATAAATTCGGTCCGAATTACTTCGGGACGAAACACGTTAAAAAACAGCTATTTCCAGGCTGCACAGAGCCTGCAGGGTGCTGTAGAACTTTGTGCCATGCTTAAATATGCAGAGGGAGTTTGGGTTTTGGGTCTTCATACAATGTTGTGTTTTAGTATGACACGCACATGACTGCCGCCGCTCTTAGAATCGCTTCACTATAAATTTTCCCTGGGCATTAAGGGGCAAAACTGACCAAAAAACTGAAGGGGGGAAAGTAGCCTGATAAAGTCATGGCAGCGACAGCTGGAAAAAACAAGCTGAGGGCTCAGGTGGCAACAACATTTACAGAGTGTGGAGGTGATGGTGGCCCGCACAGCAGCATGAGGTCAGACCGGTGGCACAATGATATTCTGGAGGTGGCAAAAAACGGAGTAGGCCACAGAGTGGCACAATGACACAGTGTGTAGGTCACGGCAAACAGCAGCATGAGGTCGGCAGTGGCACAATACATTCTGGAGTGGCAAAAACAGGAGTAGGCCACAGAGTGGCACTAAAGACTGAGAGTGAGGTCACAGCAGAGCAGCAGAGGTCAGACAGTGGCACAATGACACAGTGTGTAGGTCACGCAGCAGCCCCAGCGCGCATGAGGTCGGGCGTGGCCAATCACTTGGGGGGTGGCAAAAAAGGGTAGGCCACAGAGTGGCACAATGACAACTGTCTGGTCAGGCAGCGCCCCAAACAGCAGCTTGAGGCAGAGAGTGGGCCAATGACAGAGAGTGGAAGGTGACGGTGGCAGCAGCATGGAGGTCAGACAGTGGCACAATGACATTCTGGAGGTGGCAAAAACAGTAGTAGGCCTCAGAGTGGCACAATGACACAGTGTGTAGGTCACGGCGGCAGCAGCATGAGGTCAGACAGTGGCACAATGACATTCTGGAGGTGGCAAAACAGTAGTAGGCCACAGGTGGCCAAAAGACAGAGAGTGGAGGTGAGGCAGAGCAGCATGAGGTCGAGAGTGGCACAAAGACATTTGGAGGTGGCAAAAAACTGTAAGGGAGGCCACAGAGTGGCACAATGACAGAGAGTGGAGGTGACGGTGGGAGCAGCATGAGGTCAGACAGTGGCACAATGACATTCTGGAGGTGGTCAAAAACAGGAGTAGGCACAGAGTGGCACAATGACAGAGAGTGGAGGTTGGCGGCAGCAGCAACATGAGGTCAGAGAGTGGCACAATGACATTCTGGAGGTGGCAAAAACTGGAGTAGGACACAGAGTGGCACAATGACAGAGAGTGGAGGTGACGGCAGCAGCAGCCCTGAGGGCAGAGAGTGGGACAATGACATTCTGGAGGTGGCAAAAAAAGTTTGTAGGCCACAGAGTGGCACATGCCCGAGAGTGGAGGTGACGGTGGCCCGCAGCATGAGGTCAGACAGTGGCACAAAGTTCTGGAGGTGGCAAAAAAAAAAGTAGAAGCCACAGAGTTTTACAATGAAGGGGAGGTGATGG
>JAODAL010052108.1:0-26206 GCA_025379985.1 Phyllomedusa bahiana
TTTTTTTTTGCAAGGCCACCCAACAACTCAACAATTTTGGGACATTTTTCCCGGCGGATCGTTTTGAATCCCCAAAATTCGTTTGACCATTTTTAGGCCCAGTTATATGTCAAAAAGAATAGGGGAAATTTTTGGGGGGAATTAAAATCCAAAAAAAAAGTGAAAATAAATTTGGGGTCTTTCCTTAGTTTCCCTTGTTTTGTGTAAACATGGAACATTTTCAAAAGAAAAACAATTGTGTAACATTTGTTTTTCATTAATTACATAAAAAATAATCACAGGATCTAAATCCTCACTAAACCCCCAACTAAAAGCCTTACGAACTTCAAGAAAATTGGAGGAATATACCAGCGCTTCAGTACAGAAAAAAAAATCACCATAAGCATTTTTTCTTCTTTTTCAGTTTGAACTTTTTAAAAAAAAAGATGTAAGACGGGAACATTTACAGAGGTGAACTACTCCTGCTTCAGGTTTGTTCACCAATAACAATGGGTAATGGGTTCCCACAAAATTTCGCACGTTTCTATTGGGTGTACAGATCTGAACGGGACTGTTCCCCTCTGTAAGGTGTAGCTGTCTATACAATCTTTTTTAAAAATGTTCAATCTGAAAAAGAACTGCATTCCTGGATGATTCTTATATTCTGAACTGAAGGGCTGGTATATTCCTCAAATTTTTTTTTTCAAATTAAATAATATATTTGTGATCTCTAGCTCCAGTTGGATATGCCAGATACCTGGCTCCAGCTCTCTATACCCGCTATGTGCTAATACTTAAAGGTTTTAGGGGTGAAGTTTTTAAAATGGGAAAAACTTCGGGAGGATACTGATAGCCATTTATCACAAGTAGGGGCTAAGGGTCGGGGACTTTTCAAACTAAAGTGTGCCCTTTAAAAGGGTTGTCCCCCTACTTTGATTCATCTTCCTCAGTCCTTTTTCCTTCGTTCTTTTTGAATTCGGGGGAAAGTTTACTGGTTCCACTAGGCGCAGTAAAGCCGGGTCTGTACTATAGCAACCAGTGCTGGCAGCTTACAGGAAGATCAAACGGGTCTTAGCATAGCGACCAGTTTTTGGCACCTATCAAAAGAAATTGAACAGGTCTGTACATAGCGCCCTGGGGAGCTGATGCAGCCCATACTAGAGGGGATATCTCAGAATAGGAGGACACTGTTAAGGGAAACATATATTGAAAAGTGATTTTTTTTTTGCAAGATCTTTAACAAAAAAAAACAATCCTGTAGTGAACAACCCCTTTAACCCCTTACCCCCGGGAGCCAGTTTTTGGCCTCTCTACAGAGCCCCATTTTTGAAATCTGTAGGCCCACTTTATGGAGAAAAACCCCTTTTGACATTTTAAACCACCATGTGATTCAGAGATTGTTTTTCCCTCGTGACACATTATACTTTAAATATAAAAAATATTGGTCCAAAAAATGCTTTTTTTAAAATTTGTGAAAAATATCAAAAAATCGGAAAAATTTAAAAAATTTACCATTTTAAATTTCAAAAATTTCTGCATTAAGACAATAGTTTTTCCCACTCAAAAATTTATAACTAGCACTACCATAGTCTGCTGTTTTTTGGGCCAATTTTTAAATTTTTTTTTTTTTTTTTTACGACATTGGGGGGTTTAGAAATTTAGTAGTCATTTTCAAATTTTCAAAAAAATTTGCAAGACCATTTTTTGGGGACCACCCCATTTTCTAACGTGCCCTTTAAATGACCTGTATGTTGACCCCCCCATAAATGATCTCATCAAAAGAAAACCCCCCTTTAAAGTATTCAAAACCGCTTTTAGGAATTTTTTTAACCCCATTAAGTGTTTTCACGGGAAATTAAAGCAAATGGAAGTGAATTTCAAAATTTTATTTTTTTTTTCAGATTTTAAATTTTTATGCATTATTCAAAGAAAGGTAAATTGACAGGGAAAGCAATTAATATGTTTCCCCAGATTCGCCGTTTTAAATTTCCATATTGGCCCAGGCATTATTTGGCTCAACCACAACCCCCAGAATAGGGGGACCCTACGGCTCTGGGTCTCATTTCATTCCCCATTTTATTTAGGGGCCATTTCAGTTTTGGCGGAACCCGGTGTAAAAATTATAAACTCCCCTAAAAATACCCCAAATTGGGAAAACTCCCCCCCCTTAAGGAATATACCCAGGGGTGTAGTGGCATATCGACCCCACAGTGTTCCACAAAAATTTTAGCAAAGGCTGTGAAAATTTTAAAAAACTTTTTTTTTTCCAATAATCTGCAATTTTAGTAAAAATTTTTTAATTTTTACAAGGCACCCTTAAAAAAACACCCAAAACCTTTTACCAATTTCTTCCAAGTTCGGCATACCCTACATGTGGTGAAAAACTCTGTTTGGGCGCAGGGCGGGGCGTAAAAGGGGAGGGAGTTTTACTTGGATTTTGGAACCAGTTTTGGGGTGGGGCCCATGTCGCATTTACAAACCCCCCAAAATACCAGAACAGTGAAACCCTTTCCAGAAGTCGCCCCATTTTTGGTTTCAGCACACCTCATAGATCTCACTGCGGTGTATTGTACATTTTGGGGGCACAGGGGTTTCCAAAATTTTTTTTTTTTGCATTGGGGTATGAAAATGAGGGAAAACGCAGTTCCCATTGTTTTTTTGGGCTTCAATTTTACAGCGTTTACCGTCGTAAAACAGGATATCTTTACATGGGGGTCGGGACAATTGCAAAGATATAGATTTTTTTAAAAAGTTTTTTTATGTTTTTTTTACTTTTACACAAAAAAATAGGGCTATAAAAAATTGCGTTTTTTTGTTGTCCTGTTCTGTAGCCATAACGTTTTCAGTTTTCGTTACGGACTGATTTTGGGCTTTTTTTGGGATGAGTTTACGTTTTTATTTGTACCTTATGGGGGCAAAATGCCGCTTTGATCACTTTTTTTTAAGGTTTTTGGAGCATTTTAACAAAATCAGCATTCCTGGTATGTTTTTTATTTTTATTTTAACAGCGGTCACCGTGCTATAGCTGACATCTAGTTATCAAAACAGGTCGATACATTACAGCGATACCCAATTTGATTTTTTTTTTTGTTTTACTGCTTTTTACACAATAAAAACACTTTTTATTCAAAAAGGAAAAAAACGTTTTGCATCGCCAAGTCCCGAGAGCCAACTTTTTTATTTTTCTTGTAAGGGCTTGAGGGCTTGTTTTTTGCGGGGTGATTAGTTTTTTTTTGGTATCATTTTTGGGGGGAAACCCGACTTTTTGATCATTTTTTTAAACCTTTTTTGGGAAGGGAGGGTGAAGAAAATACTGCAATCCTATAGTGTTTTTTTTTTTTATTTTTTTACAGCCTCACCTCATATCCATGACCAGTTAGCTTACTCCAGTCGATACATTTCGGCGATACCCTATTTATAAGTTTTTTTTAAATTTGGGAACACTTTAAAAAAAAAGTGTTTTATTTTTAAATAATATTTTTTTCGCTGTCTTCTGAAGCCCTAACTTTTTTTTTTTTTCTGTATACAAGACGGTTTTAAAACTTTTTTTTGCGGATGAACTACGTTTTAATTTTACAACTTTTCGTTTATAAAGTTTTTGATCGCTTTTTTTTTTCCTTTAAAGTGCTGCAGGATGCACAAAAATGCAATTCTGTGACTTTTTTTTTTTTTTTTTATGTCGTTCACCATAACGGTTAAATAACGAAGATTTTTTAGGTGGATGTTACACACGGGCGATACCAAATTGGTACTTTTTATTTTTGATCTTTTTTGGGGGATTGGCTTTTTTAAAGGGGGGAAAAAGGGAAGGGGTGTGTTTTTTTAAATTTTTTTTTTGTTTGTGTTTTACTTTTTTTTCTTTTTTTTTTACTTTTTTTAAAATTTTTTTAATTTCCCCAGTGAGGATTTGTAAATGCAAATCCCCACTGGGGGAAAAGCAATCATTAGATTGCTGTTTTAAGAGGCGATCGGGCCCCGTTACGCGGAAGGTCGCCATGGCAACTAGTACAAACCCTGCCCACAATGCATTGTGGGCATGGTGACGTCACCAGACCCCCGGATGCATTCAAAAGCATCCGGGGGTCGGGGAGAGACCCGGGCGAGCGGGATCTGTGCCGGCCTCCCGAGCGTAGGCAGAGGGAGCCACTCCCCTGCCTGCGGGATCATTAACGGGCCTACAGGGGCGGGAATGTGCTTTTTTACCCCGGCCGGAGCTACTCCGGCCGGGGGGATGGGGGATGAAGCCAGCGGGAATTTAACCGCTGGTTTTCCATGCCGCATCGCGCGCGGGCTCGCCGCAAACCCGGCGATCGCCAGGGCGTAGCATACTCCCTTTGCGGGAAGTCACTTCCCGCTAGGGCTAGCATACGCCCAATGGCGGGAAGGGTTAAAGGGGGTTTTTCCCCTTCTTATAAAAAACCTCCCTACCACCTGCACGTGCTAAAATAAAAATAACCATACTTCCCCTTTTTATCACCACCGTTTCAGCACTGTTATAACTCCAGTGTTTCCCCTCAGGTCCCTCACTAATAACGTCACATTCATGGATCACATGATACTGTAACCAATCTCTTCTCAGCCTGTTTTCCACAAAGGTCAGTGATTGGCTGCACATCACCAAACATGGCGCATCATGAGTGCTGAAAAAGTGGTGGGTAGTAAGGTAATATGGGCAATTCTCTATTTAAATACAGTGGGAGGTGGTAGGCTGATTTTTAAAAGTTTCAGAAAACCCTTTAAACGGGTTGTCTCATCATACTGTTTCATAGAGCCACAAGCAGCTTCAGATTCACTCTTCCTCACTCTTCCTGCTTAGGGTATGGGTGGTTTTTATATCTGAAGCATATCAGCTCGTACCCCACTTTTCTAATTTCACTGACATGAGAGAGGGGATGTAATCATGTGCAGAAGTTTTTAGAGCTGAAAGAAAAAATCAAAAAGGGAAATTAATCTCCTTTGTTTGTTATAGATAACACATTCTGCTCTCAGGCTTCCGGCATCCTGTGTGCCGACCTGTGGTGACGTCACACCCTACTCTAAGACAAAAAGCAGAGAGAGAAGGGGCGAGAAGAGAAACTTATGTGCACTCAGAGCAAAATCTCTCTTATCTCCTCACAAAGATAATATCAAAAGACTAATGTATTTGGAAAATGTTTTTGGAAAAAGTCTTGATTTAACGTTCCCTACATGTTGAAAGCTAATCTTTGTAGTGAGATAATGCCTTTATGTAACAACACAAGGAAGGAAGTACTTCTTTTTGAACATGGCCATGTGCTTTGGCAGCAGATAAAGGTTACAATGGGAATATTGATGACAACAGGATAAAGAAAACAGAGTGGTAAATTTGTGAGGTTTAATTTTTCTTTCACACAAAAGTTCTGTATATAGACTTTTGGGGGTCAATTCTCAAGATAGGTGCCAGCTACACTAGTGGGATCTACACCTATTAGACATTTATGGCACATCCTATCTACATGCCATACATGTCTGAGAAGAGAACACCCCTTCAAGGGATATAGTTTTTTAAAAATGCGGAGATTCATGAGGGTTATTTAATATTCTTTATCATACAGGTACACAGTATTTTAAAGCAAAATTTGTATTCTGAAAGCCTCCAGGTGCTCCTTTGCTTTTGGACCCTGCCATGTGTCCATTCATAAAATTAGGGTCACAATGGAAATATTTATGTACACAGAAGACAGAGGGTGATACATTTCGGATTTCATTCCTTCACTGTCATGTGCACTGTAAAAAGAACTTTCTTTAAAATATCACATTGCCCTTGTCATTGAAAATTTTTTTGAATTTCCACCATAAAAAGCAGTACAGGACATGTAGTACTGCACTATACTGTAGAGAGCCGCTGCTAGACCACCAATCACTACATGCACTGCACTAATACATGTAAGAGCAGTACAGGACATGTAGTACCGCACTGTACTGTAGAGAGGTGCTACTAGACAGCCAATCACTGCATGCGTCTCACTAATACATGTAAGAGCAGTACAGGACATGTAGTACTGCACTGCACTGTAGAGAGCCACTGCTAGACCGCCAATCACTACATGCACTGCACTAATACATGCAAGAGCAGTACAGGATATGTAGTACCGCACTGTACTCTAGAAAGGCGCTACTAGACCACCACCCACTGCATGCACTGCACTAATACATTTAAGAGCAGTACCCCGCATGTATTACCACACTCTACTGTAGAGAGGCGCTACTTGACTGCCAATCACTGCATGCACAGCAGTAATACATGTGAGAGCAGTACAGGACATGTAGTACCGCACTGTACTGTAGAGAGGCGCTACTAGACCGCCAATCACTGCATGCACTGCACTAATACATGTGAGAGCAGTACAAGACATATAGTACCGCTCTGTACTGTAGGGATGTGCTACTAGACCGCCAATCACTGCGTGCACCTCACTAATGTAAGAGCAGTACAGGACATGTAGTACTGCACTGTACTGTAGAAAGGTGCTATAAACCACTAATCACTGCATGCACTGCACTAATACAGAGGTTTTACTAGTAAGATGTTCATGATACTTGGTTGGATCTTTCATCAATCACATGAGCTGCACATCGAAAGCGTCCAGAACAATGTATGTGGAATGTGGTGTCAAGATACAATGTCCCAGGAAAGACCATTGTATGCTGGAAATACTGAATTCTAAGGCCATTATAACTTCATAGACTACTGAATCTGTGAACCAGTAAGATGCTTACTTTGGGATAAGCTGGGTTACAATTGCGCTACAAATAGGTTATGGATAGAAAAAAATAGTTTGAAAAGATCCCATTAGAACTAACACCACAAATAAAGCAACGTGAGGTCTAATGCAAAGCTGAAAGGTATGTTAACCCCTAAAACACACTAAAAAAAACCTGATCTTACCATAGGTTAGGGCTACTGTTAGTGCTAAAAATAAAGTTAGAGATAGGAATAAATTCCCCGAACAAATTCAGGTTTAGGACTTCCGACTCAAGCAACACTACTTATATGTTGCTGTAACAATCCACTAGATTTGCTCCCTCTATCTGCACTTTTATTCACTTTAAACTTTTAGTTTTTATTATGTGTGCTCAAAAAAATTAATTAGTTACTTTTGTGGCTTATCTTATCGGCCAAATATAACTGTTACATCAAAACACAAAGTAAAACCTTTGTACCCAGTGAAAGATAAGCATGCACTTTGAGTGGGGTCTTTTCAAGCTTGGTATATGGTAATCACATTCTGAACATGAAAATGGCCTCTCTCCTGTGTGAGTTCTTTCATGTTTCTTAAGACTTGAATTTTGAGTAAAACATTTGCCACATTCTGAACATGAAAATGGCCTCTCTCCTGTGTGAGTTCTTTCATGATGAATAAGATTTGATGTTATAATAAAACATTTGCCACATTCTGAACCAGAAAATCCCTCCTGTGTGACATTGTTGATCTTTTATACCCCTTCTGTGACTTATATTTTGCTCTGGAAGGGGAAAAGTCTCTCCTCAAGGAGAAGAACCAATAAATTGGTCGGTGTGAGGGTTTACTTGCCATTCAGACCTCACTGACTGTTTTGCATAAAGCAATGGCTTATGGGAAAAGAGCTGAGGAGCTCCACAGTGCACTCTATTTGATGTAGTTATCCTCAGTTCACATGTAGCTCGCAGGAGCCTAGCAATGTGAAAGGGATTTGAGCCAAACCAGTTAAGTTCAACTACAGACAGCTGTTTCGGGGTATTTGCCCCTCGTCAGTGCAGTGTAGAACTTACTGGCTGGCTGGGTGAGAGGCAAGAGTGGCTTCGGAAGGGGAAAAGTCTCTCCTTAAGGAGAGGAACCAATAAATTGGTCGGTGTGAGGGTTTACTTGCCATTCAGACCTCACTGATTGTTTTGCATAAAGCAATGGCTTATGGGAAAAGAGCTGAGGAGCTCCACAGCGCACTCTATTGGATGTAGTTATCCTCAGTTCACATGTAGCTCGCAGGAGCCTAGCAATGTGAAAGGGATTTGAGCCAAACCAGTTAAGTTCAACTACAGACAGCTGTTTCGGGGTATTTGCCCCTCGTCAGTGCAGTGTAGAACTTACTGACTGGCTGGGTGAGAGGCAAGAGTGCTCAGCAGTCTGTGGTGAATCAGAATATAGGATCTGCTTAAAAAAAGCAGATGCCAGATCTTGGTAGGGAAGGGCTGAGGGTATGTTTGGATAAAGCCCTTCATGTGTATCTTGTGTGATACCACCATCATCTGCTTTATAATCTGACAATATCATATGTCTGTCTGAGCTCCTGGTACAGTCACCTGGAGATGTGAGGGGCTGCTGATCCTCCTTCTTGACATCCTTGTACAGATCCTTGTGTTCTTCTAGATACTTCAAGTCCTCCATGGAGAAATAGACAGCGACGTCCTGATACCTTGTAGGAACCTACTCATGCTGGAAAGAACCCGTGTGGCCGATCTGTGCTTCCTGGTCGTGTGAGATACGGTATACGGCAATCAGTAGGATAAGTTTGTCCACAAACCAAGCTCTGAGTTGTCACAAGTTACATAATTGCATAGTTTGTGAGGCTGAAAGAAGAAAGACATCCATTAAGTTCAGCCTATTGTCCTACAGTGTTGATCCAGAGGAAGGCAAAAACCTCCATGAGGTAGAAGCCAATTGTCCTCATTTTAGGGAAAAAAAAACTCCTTCCCGACTCCAGTCTTGCATCAGAATAAATCACTGGGTCAGCAACGACCCTTCCCAAATCCGCACTATAACTTGTTATATATTACATCTAGAAATGTCTCCAGACCCTTCTCCAGAATCCCGGTCTCTATAGCTTGTTATATTATTACATCTAGAAATGTATCCAGACCCTTCTCCAGAATCCTGGTCACTCATCGACCAGATAGTCGATAGTCGATAGTAGATTATGAGCTATGACCATTAAAGTCTATGTGAGAGCAACAACACCTTCATTCTTACACCCAAACAGAGCTGGAGTAGCTGTAATTATCATCCACAACAGTCAAATGGATACGTGCTACATCTTAGGCAACACACTTAGGTTATAAAAGCCACAGAAAAAAAATCACACACCATTTACTATCCCTGTCTTGTACCACAACCCTGACCCTTAAACCTGGCATCACCCACAAATTAAAAAAGTGGGAAGAAGGCAGTATGATTTGAACCATCATTTTACTTGAACTGGACATTGAATATCCCTGTCCTGGAACGCAGCATAGCCCCAAACCTGCATGACCCCCAGATTTAAAAGTGCCGGAAAAAGGAGTTTTTCAAACCAACCCTTTTAGTTTCACTGGGCATTGACTATTACCTGTCCTGGGCCACAGCATGAGCCCCAAACCCCCATGACCCCCACATTTAAAAAGTGCCGGAAAAAGGAGTCTTTCAACCACCATTTTAATGGAACTGGACATTGACTATATCTGTCCTGTACCGCAAATGACCATTAAACCTGTCTGACCCACAGATTAAAAAGTGCCGGGGAAAAAGGAGTTTTTTTAACCCCACCATTTTATTGGGAACGGGGACATTGGCTATACCTGTCCGGGACTGCAGTATCCCATTAAACCTTTTCTAAACCCACAGATTAAAAAAGTGCCGGAAATAGGAGTCTTTCAACCACCTTTTTAGTTTAAACGGGAAACATAGCTGCCTGTCCGGGGTTTAGCGCTTGCCCCTCCGTATGAGTGCGGCCAATTGAGCTTCATTTGGAAAATTTACGGGGTTGGTTAACGCTCCTGTTCCACCCAGGTGCCCTTTTTTTTGGGCATTTTTTTTTCTCTTTTTTCTAAAACATCTGGAGGAAAATTTTTCCCCTGTACTTTGTTCTCTTTTCCGTGCCCTTACTCCATTCCCCTGAAAAACCTACATCTGGTCAATTTTTCCTGTACCTCCCTTGTACAATTCAGGGGTTTTTTTTAAACAGCTTTTTTTGTACATGCAATTTTTTTTTTAGTACTTTAATTCTAAAAAACACTTTTTTAAAATGGGATGGAACCCCCACATGCCCTTTTTTTCTCTTTTTTAATTGTATTAAATGGGGGGGGGGGGCCGGGGTTGGCCCCCTTTTCAAAAAAAACGGGGATTTTTGGTTAAAAGCTAAGGGGTTAAAAGTTCTTTGCAAATAAAACCCCAAATTTTTTTCCCCCCCCCCCCCAAACTTATGCTTTTTAAAATTGTGCCCAAAAATTTTAAACAGTGTCCTACCTATTCCTGTTTCTGACAGCACCATCCCCCTTGACCACTTTAAAATTTGTGAAAAACAAATGTCTGTTAGAAAACAACTTTTTTTTTATAATAGGGCCCTGTATATACTGCTTTTCAAAGCAAAAGCCCCCAAAAATTCAAAGCATGACCCTTGAGCACTTTGGAAAATTTGGGTGAAGAAAAAATGTATTTTAGAAAAACTTTTTTTTTATAATAGGCCCCTGAAAGTAAAGTGCTTTTCCCAAACCCAAAAGGGGGGGGCCCCCAAAAATTCAAAGCATGCCCCTTTAGCCTTTTTGGGAAAAATTGGGTGAAGAAAAAATTTCTTTTAAAGAAACAAAAAAATTTTATAATGGGACCTGTAGTATTGCTGCTTTAAAGCAGAATGCCCCCAAAAAAAAAAATAAAAATGATTCTTAGCCTGTTAAAAATTGTGAGGGGAAATCCCACTTAAAAACCACATTTCTTTTCCCAAAAGGACCATGATTATTGTTTGAAATCTCACGGGTACTTTACCCCAAAAATTCTAAAAAATGACTTTCACCCAAATTTTAAAAAAATTTTTGAGGGAGAAATGTAAATTAAAACCCACATTTCTTTCCAAAGGCCATGATTTTTTGCGGGTATCTCACAGTTTACATGCCCCAAAAAATTTTAAATATACTTCCCCACCCCACTATTAAAAATTGGGGGGAAAAAAAGGGTAAATTTAAAAAGCCATATTTCTTTTTCCAAAGGACCATAATTAATAGCGGGTATTTTTCCCGCCCCCCCCCCCCCCCCCCCCCCCCCCCCCCCCCCCCCCCCCCCCCCCCCCCCCCCCCCCCCCCCCCCCCCCCCCCCCCCCCCCCCCCCCCCCCCCCCCCCCCCCCCCCCCCCCCCCAAGAAACCCATGACCTAAAAAACCATTGACAATGCGAAAACTTCTAAAGATAAAGTGAGTAAAGGGAATAGGGGTGTTGTCATGAAATTTTTGTTTTTCTTTTACTTTCTCCCACAGCAAAACCACAAAATGAACTTGGGAAAAGAAAATAAAATTGCAGTAAGAAATTATTCATTTTAAAAAAACCTTTTTCAAGAGGACCTTTTCCCCTCTTTGAAGGGGAATGTGAAGTAGACCAGCAAAAACCCGGTGACCTCGGCAATTGGGGCCACAACATCATAAAGAGATCCTGCCTTTTTAATTTTGATGAAAGTAAAACAAATCCACATTATCTTTTGGAAAAACCCCGGAGGGTTTGTCTGAAAATGACTCCTCCAGCTGTGCTGAAGGTCCGCTCAGATATGAGGGCTGGCGGGCCGGGGAAGGACAAAAACCTCTAGGGCGGGGCAGCGAGTCGGGCCTTTTTGGGCCATTTTGGTTTCCCCAAGAAGTATATTTGGGCCCGGGAAAAACACCTAAAAAAACATGGGTGTTAAAGACCCCAGATAGTCGTGCACCATGATTTTAAAGCTGGTCTCTGTGTTTTTTGGATTTGTGCCCTGCTTTGGGCTGCTTTGGGGTAGGTGGTAAACAAAGATTGCCAGAGGGTCACCCATTGGGTTTTCTGCCCCCTTTGGGCCTGCGCTGCTGCTCCCGGTACAGCAAATTGGCACTCTACTGCTGTCACGTTGTGTTTTGTTCCACCATGACTTTTGGGGAAACCCAATGAAGCAGACGAAAAAGATTCTCCATTGATCTTTCAGAAAGGTCTCCTTTTCCCAAATTTTTTTACTCTCTATCTGGGTGGGGGGAAGGAAAGTGCTGAGTTTTGTTTTGTCCCCGGGGAAATCCAGGAGGGTGGCCACCCAGTAAATGTTGTTCATTTTGAGGGCCTTAATGCGAGGTCATGTTGGGGAAATTGGGCATCCAAAAAAACTCATGTGAGGGGGATGGAGCCTTGTTTTCCCCAAGCCTTGGGGGTCAAAGGGGCACTAGCAAACTGATCTTCCTCATCTTTTTCTCCGCCTAAATTCGCGGCAACCTCTTTCAAGGCAGGGACTTGGGTAACGTCGGTGTCTAGGAATACCTCCTCCCCTTCCTCCTCCTCCGCTCCCCTCCGGCACAGTTTAAACACACCCCTGATTGTGGATGATGCACCCTGAGAGCTGATGCGCCACCTTCCTGGGCTCTGGCCCCCGGAACCATGCCAAATGAAGACCGATAAAATTGTGAAACTGTGGGGCCTTGTGGTTGACGGGAAAAGGCTCCGTGTCCCATCTGTGTCCGCTCCTCCCCCCGCCCGCTGGGGGGGACCTGTTTTTTCAGAGTGTCCAACATCGTTCCAGAACTAAGTTCACCACAATACTCATGCTGACAAGGTCATTGCCCCAAATGACCTTTTTGGTTTGGTTTTCTTAAAAAAACGGGCAAGGATGGTGAAACCTTTTTCCCTGCCTCCACTCTCGGGGGCCCAAACCCCCCCGGGGCCCCGCACCGTGCTGTCGGGGCCATGTTTCACTTCGTCTGCGTAATGGCATTGCGCTGCTGCCACAATGCTGGAGCATTTGGAGGGTGGAATTCCAGGTGTTGAACGTCAACAATGAGATGGTTGACGGGGGGGCCCGAGCTGACGCGCAACCAGCCAGGGGGGAAAAAAGGGCGGGTGGAAAGGCGGGAAGTGCAAAATTTAAAACCCTTTGACCCCTTCCCAGGGGCAGCCCAAACCCCGGGGTAAGCTCTTTGAAATTTCGGGGACGAAAAATTTCCCATACATGGGGCCGGGAAAGGGGTATGTGCCCAGCCTCCCGATTTTCAAGGGGCGGCCAGCAGATTTCGCCCGTTATGCACCCCCCCTTGCCTGGCACAAGGTTCTTGGCACCCACCAGCTTTCGGGTCCCCTTTGCGGAGAGAATAACGGGCCCCTGACCTGTGGGGGGGGGGGGGGGGGGGGGAAAGGGGGTTTCTCCCCCAAGAAAATTTAATTTAAACCCAGGGCCCCTGGTTTCTCGGGGCCGTAAATTGCCACCAAGGACCTTGGGGGAAAGGCCCTGCACCATCCCTGCGGTTTTGAAGAGCGTGCGCCGAGCCGGGAGAGCCACCGTCCCCCCCAGGGACATCCCCCCACCTCCCCCAGTGAGCTGTCACAGGGGTTATAGCGGCCCTTTCCGTGTTTCTAGTCCATGTGTCGGTGGTCAGATGGACTTTTCCCCACCACAGATGGGAGGGCAACGCGCTTTTATATTTTAGATGACACGTGGCTGCCAGGGCAGGGGCGCTTTTCTGGCAAAGAAAAAGCCCCGCTCGGCATCTTTGGGATTGGGGGCCCGGGAAGGGCCCTGATGTGGGGGAAACCCCTCGTGTCCCCTGACGGAAAAAGGAAAAATTTCCAAAGGGAAAAAACCTGGCAAAGCCGACATTAAGGGTTTTGGTTTGGGGGTGGTTTGGGGGTTTAAATTGGGTTTTATTTGCCCCCCAAACCTGAAGACAGAAGGCCCGGCTGCTGACTGGCCGCTGTTTCGGCATGCAGGTCTCAAAATGGGGGAGGGGAAAGGGGTTTGGAAGGGGGCTCGGGGGTTTCGGTGGTACTCGGGGGATGGTTTGGGGGTGAAGCGGAGGCTGATCCCGATCATTGACTCTGAGAGACATGGGGAGCTGAGGGAAAGCTTGGTGGGGGCGGAGGGAAAAAGGGGCGGGGACAGAGGGTTTTGACAGTGGTTTTGGGGGCCCCCGTCGGTCTGGCCTTTTTTTGGCCCAAATGTTTTCCTCCCTTTTTAAAACCCTGCATTTTTTGGGAAAGTGACTAGACATGTTTGGGGGTGGTTAACCCCCTTAAAGGGTTCCCTTTCCTCTACTTATGCGTTTATTGGGAAAGGCGGGATATGACAAAAACTGGGGGAAACAGAGGCCCCTTTCCCCAAAGAAGGCCAAGGCTTTTAAAGGTCCTGGACCTTTTTTACGGCGATAAGTGAGGAAGGGGGGGTTTTTCCCCGACCCTGGCTGGCGGGAAACAATCACGGACCCTTTTGCGAACCCCCCTTTCCCTTTTTGAAAGGGAGGACCTGTACTGACACTACCCCCTCGTCCCTTTTCCCCGTCAAACGATGAAGCCTCGCAAGGGAATTTTTGCCCGGGAAAAAACCCGATGGGGTCCGAAAAGTCGTTTATCATCAAAACATCAACACAGGTTTCTTTGTTCCGACATTTTGCATCCAGGAGCTGCGGGCTCCAAGCAAGGGGCACTGCAAACGTTGCCGAAACCACCCCCCATTTTTGGCCCATTGGGGCCGGCCCTTTCCCTTTTCCTCCCCTGGGCTCATTTAAATGGGCGTCAGAGCAGGGGCTAAATCATCCTCTTTTATCTTTTTAAAAATGTCTTCTGGGCCCCCAAAAGCATTTTGTCATCAAAGAGGTTTTTTTTCAGACAATTTGGGTTATCCACAGTGGTGGGGGATACGAGTTGAAAATTTGGCTGCTTCATGTTGGGGCGGATTTCGAAGATGCCCGAGGGCGACATTTGTGCCGTGACTGGGAGGACGAGGAGGTAAATTTCTGGGGCAGGTTGCATTAAACCCCTGAAGGACAGATTGGCGAAACCCGTTTTGTTACCCGAAAATTCACAGGGCCCCGACCCAGCGATAACAGGCCCGGGCGGTCCTGCAAATGACCCATCCCTTGCATGGTGTTTTCCCCCCAGCATGGAAGGACCACCTCAATGAACAAACCCGTAGTGCGCCAAAATTCAAAAAAACCCTAAACTGTTATTTTATTCGTATAATACAAGAAAATTTTTTGGCCCCTTTCAATTCACCCGTGGTGACTATAAAATTTTCTGGATTCAAATTTAAATGGGAAGGTGTCTATAACAAATCCGGACTGGGGAAAAAATTTCAAAAAACAAAGTATCGTTATGTTAAATTGTATAATACAAGAGTTTTTGGGACCCTTTCAATTCACCGTGGTGACTATAAAATTTTCTGTTTTCAGATTTAAGGCAAACTGCCTCAATGAACCCAAAACTGGGAGTGGGGCCAAGCAAAAAAAAAGTATCTGGTTTTTGTATTCGTATAATACAAGATATTTTTGGAAATTTTAATTAACCCCGGGTTTACTATAAATTTTCGTATTCAAATTTTAAATGCCCAAACTGCCTCAATGAACAAAACTGTAGGGGCGCCAAATCAAAAAACACGTTCTTTATGTATTTGTATAATACAAGATATTTTTGGCCCCCCTTTTAATTTTACCTGTGGGGACTATAAAATTGCCCGGATTCCCAAAATTTTAAATTTCAAAGGGGTCTATGAACAAATCTGGACTGGGCAAAAGTGAAAAAAAAAACGTATTTTATTTTTGGGATTAAAACAAGATATTTTTGGCACTTTCAATTCCCTATGGTGACTATAAAATTGCTTTTTTCAGATTTAATTTCAAGCTGCCTCAATGGAAAAAAAGCCAAAAGTGCGCCAAAGTCAAAAAACACGTATTGTTATGTATTTTGTATAAAACAAGATATTTTTGGGAACCCTTTTAATTCATCTGTGGTGACTATAAAAATTTTTGGGTTCAAATTTTTAAATGCAAGGTGTCTAGAACAAACCTGGGCTGGGTAAAAATGCAAAAAACACGTATCTGTTATGTATTGTATAATCAAGGAAAGTTTTTGGCACCTTTCAAATTTAATGTGGTGGACTATAAAATTTCTGTATTCAAAATTTTAAATGCAAGCTGCCCCAATGAACAAAGCTGTAGGGGGCGCCAAAGTCAAAAAAAACGTATCCCGTTAAAGGGTTTTATATAATACAAAATATTTTTTTGGGACCCTTTTAAATTAACCCTTTTGGGGAAATATAAAAATTTCTGGGTTCAAAAATTTTAAATGCAAGGGGTCTATCAAAAAAATCGGACTGGGGAAAAGTGCAAAAAAACGCGTAACTGTTTTAAAGTATTCTTTTAATAAAGATATTTTTTGGGAAACCTTTTAATCCACCGTGGGGACTATAAAATTTCGGATTCAAATTTGTTTTAAAAACAAGGTGGATAAATCAACAAAGGGGAAGGGCAAAAATTTAAAAAACACCTATCTGAAATGTATACTGGGTAATAAAAGTGGGGTTTTTGCAAACCCAACAAAAGAGACCCGCAAATTACAAAAAAAAATGTGAAACCCAATATAAGTTCAGGGGTGCCCAATATCCAAAGGGAAAAATTTTTAATAGAAAACGTTTTAAAAAAGAAGCTATTGCATGCAATGTCTACATAATTTTGGTGAACCCTTTTTCCCGTAAAATTTTTTATAGTCTTGTCTGTGTTTTGCCCGCGGGGGCCCCCCTCCGCTCCCCCCCGTTACTTTACAGCGTAGATGCTGCTTTAAAATTCTCTAGCTAACTACATAAAATCTTCCAATCTCTAATCTAACTAAATTGGAAGGATCACAGCTAACAGTAGAGCTTTCTCTGTGAAGAAATAGAATAATTTTGCTGAGCTGTTTGGACACACGCAGAGCGCACGTCCTACTGCTATGAGACGCTGAGAGACACTGAGGCTGAACAGGAAGGGCTGTTCTATGTAAAACGAGGTCATGTGATTTTTCCAGCCAATCGCAATCATACACATCCCAGTCATGACGTCGCACACACATCTCTCCCTGCTCTATTCTGTAAGCTGATTTGCTGGCCGCCAAAATGACAGGAAGTGCCGAAAATGGCGCGATCTTAATAGATGATGCACAGATTTTAACCTAAATTATCGCATGATCTAGAAAATCCGATCACCATAAAAACTGTGCCGATTTCAACTTTGTCGATAATAATCGCTCAACACTAATTCAGACCCATTTTGAACTCTGTTATTGAATTCACCATGACAAGTTCCTCTGGCAGAGAGTTCCACAGTCTCACTGCTCTTAGGCCATGTTCACACGGTGTATTTGCAGGGCGTAATTACGCCCCGCAATTACGCCGTGTGGACGGGGGCGGGGCGGGAGCAGGGGAATGAGCGGGGGGCCGGCACTTCGCCGGCCCATAGACAATCACTGCTAGCGGCGCGTATACGCCGCTAGAAAGTGACATGTCAATTATCTCCCCACCCGGCGGCTTCGCTGGGCGGGGAGAGGAGACGTAATCCATAGTTCTCTATGAGAACTGTGAATTACCGTAATGAATGGGCCGTTCTCGGCCTGTAATTGGCGCACTTCGGCGCGTAATTATGGACCGAAATACGGCCCATTTTAAGCCGTGTGAACATGGCCTTACAGTAAAGAATCCCTTTCTATGTCTAGGTATAAAACGTCTTTCCTCAAGACGTAGAAGATGCCCCCTTGTTCTGGATACAGTCCTGGGTATAAATAAATCCTTGGAGAGATCTCTATAATGACCTTTGATGTATTTATACATATTTATTATGTCCCCCCAAAGCCTTCTTTTCTCCAAACTAAATAATCCTAACCTTGCTAATCTTTCTGGGTTTTGTAGTCCACCCAGTCCTTTTATTATTTTTGTTGCCCGCCTTTGTACCGGTTCAAGCTCTACAATGTCTTTCCTGTAAACTGGTGCCCAAAACTGTCCACAATATTCCATGTGTGGTCTAACCAGTGATTTGTGTAATATGAGAATGATATTTTCATCATGTGCCTTTACATCCCTTTTAATACACCCCATGATCCTGTTTGCCTAGTCACCTACACAATCAAACAATTTTTATATTGTGTAGTATCTTCACCATAAAGGGGAGAACATATGTTTATCTTCCTTACTTTGCTGGATCTCCATGCTCCCATGAAGACCACTGTAGACCACTGTCTATTGGGTACAAAACATAAGAAGTACAGAAGTATTTTTTGCGGTGAGGCGCCGTTTTCGCTAGAAAACAGGCGCAACTCCCGATCACACATGTCGCCCTATAAGTCCATGATCTGAGAGACAGAATATGTTTGGCACATACAATCCAAGCATAATTCAGGACACACAAACTTTACACCATTCTAGGATTCTTATGTTTAATTATATTATTTCTCAATTTTGGACTCAGCCATGCACTTTTATGGGTTGCAGTGCAGTGAGCACCTCCCTGTCTATACACATGAGTAAACCATTGCATTATTTGCTTCCACACAGTATCTCAGCTCCAGTCTAAAGATCTGATACATATCTGGCTTCAAAAGGTGAATGAAGCATTTCTGGAATTACCCATTCAATATTTTCTATTCCTAGATGTAGCAGAGTTGGTATTGTCGTGTAACTATTTTGTTTATGCATTGTGATATTATTACTGTTTTTATAGCATTTTTTGCAAGGCCGATCCTAACAGACTCAACAATTTTAGGACATTTTTCAGTACAGACTCTGAGTTGAATACCCAATTAGCTTTACCATTTTAGGCCCAGTTATATGTCAAATAAGCAATTGGGGTCACTTTGGGGGAATTTTAGAATCCAGAAAAACAGTTCAATAACATTTGGGGTGTGTTTCCTTACTTTCCCTTGTTTTGTATAAAAATGAAACATTTGTGAAAGAAAACCATTTGTGTTACATTTGTTTTTCATTAATTACAATTATAAAACACAGGATGTAAATGCTCACTAAACCTCCAGCTAAAAAACCTTATGAATTTGAAGAAAATTTAAGAAATATGCAAGCGCTTCAGTTCAGAATATAAAAATCATCCAGTAGAGCAATTCTTATGTTTCAGATTGAACATTTTTAAAAAAAGATTGTATAGATAGCTGTTCACCAATAACATATAGGCATATAGGTTCCCACAAATATTTCTGTGCATTCTAGTATTGGTGTACAGATCTGAAGCAGGAGCTAGTTCACCTCTGTAAGATGTAGCTGTCTATACAATCTTTTTTAAAAATGTTCAATCTGAAACAGAAGAACTGCTCAACTGGATGATTTTTATATTATGAACTGAAATGATTGCATATTTCTTAAATTTTCTTCAAATTTACAATCTTTTTAAAAAATGTTAAATCTGAAAAAGATCTGCATTCCTGGATGATTCTTATATTCTAAACTGAAGCGCTGGTATATTCCTTCAATTTTTTTTTTCAATTTAAATAATACATTTGTGATCTCTAGCTCCAGTTGGATATGGCAGATACCAGGCTCCAGCTCTCTATCTCTGCTATATGTTAATACTCATAGGTTGTTAGGTCTAAATTACCCAACCTGTCAGGTGAGTTTCCTGCTTACTGATAGATATATCACATTTCTGAAGCTGAGGCAGATTGGTTCCACTTTAGAGATGAACCAAAAAGATCATATTTGTGAAATAAATGCAAATTAATTATGGAAAAAAAAATATGGGATCCTAAGACTCACTAAACCCCTAAATATTATTATTATTATTATTATTATTATTATTATTATTATTATTATTATTAACCCTTGTTTTGGACTTAAGGACCCAGCCATTTTTTTTTTCAAATCTAACATGTGTCCCTTTATTGGAGAATAACTTTTTATTGGTTTTACTTATTCAAGTGAATTTGAGAATTTCTGAGTTTTCTCATGACACATTGTACTTTAAGTTAGCAATTAATGTTTGTTAAAATAATCCTTGTTTATTTGTGAAAAATATCAAAACATTGTGAAAATTTGGAAATGTTTGACATTTTCAAAGTTTAAAAATGTCTGCATGTAAGACAGTTAGTCACTCTAACCCAACAAATTAGTAAGTAACAAACATCTACCATAAATCTACTTTATGTTGGCATCATTTTTTAAACAATCTCATTTTTTTAGGGCATATGGGGACTCACTACTTTTGTAGCAAATCTGAACATTTTCAAGAAAATCTGTAACACTGATATTTTTAAGGACCAGTCCAGTTCTGATGTGGCTTTGAGGGGCCATTATATTAGACAACCCCCCATAAATGACTCCATATAAGAAACTATACCCCTCAAGGTATTCAAAACAACAGTTATAAAGTTTATTTACCCTTTAGGTGTTTCACAGAAATTAAAGCAAAGAAGAGGGGAAATTTTAAAATGTCACTTTTCTTGCAGATTTTCAATTTTTATTCATTATTCACTGGAACACGGTAGATGATAACAGGGGAATGCAACTCAATATTGATTCCACATATTTTGTAGTTTTTAGAGATATCCCACATGTGGCCATAATGCACTATTTGACTTGACCACAAGCCTCAGAGTAGGAAGAGCAACTACTGGACTGTGGGGTCTCATTTTCATTAAGATTTATTTTCGGAACCATCTCAAGTTTGTGGACACCCCAAGATGCTAAAACTTAGTAAACTCCACTAAAAAGACCTCATTTGGAAAACTACACCCTTTAAGGAATATATCTGGGGGTGCAGTGAATATATTGACCCCAAAAGTGTTAATTTGTTTACCATTAGGCTGTGAAAATAGCAAATTTTATTCTTTTCCAATAATCTGCAGTTTCAGCTGAAAATGTTTATTTTTTACAAGGAATCCTGGAAAAAAAAAGCACCCTAAAATTTATTACACTATGTCTTCAAAGTTTGGCAATACCCTATGTGTGGGTGTAAACTGCTGTTTGGGTGCATGGCAGGGCGTACAAAGGAGGGAGCGCTATTTGGCTTTTGGAACGCAGATTTTGGTGGTTTCAATGTTGCAGTTGCAAAGCCCCCCACGTCCCAGACCAGGTGAAACCTTCCAGAAGTCATCCCATTTTGGATTCAACACCTCTCAGGGATCTCATCTAGGGGTGTATTGTGCATTTTGGGCACATAGGTGTTCCATAGTTTTAGGGCCATAAAAGAAAAAAAATCTGCAGTTTTACCATTGTTTTTTGGGTTTCATTTTTACAACATTCACGGTGCGGTATAAGTGACGGGATAACTTTACTATGCGGGCGGTACAATTGTAGTGATATAAATTTTATATAGATTTTTATGTTTTGCTACTTTTACACAACAGAAATGGGTTTGTAAAAAATTGCATTTTTATCTTGTCATATTGTGACAGCCATAGCTTTTTTATCTTTCTGCATACGGAGCTGATTAAGGGCTCATTTTTCGTGGGATGAGTTGACGTTTCCATTGGGGTTTATATGACACTTTGATCTCTTTTTATCAAGGTTTTTTGGAGGCAAAATTAACAAAATACAGCAATCCTGGTAGTGTTTTTTTTTTTTTTTTTTTTACAGCGGCCACCGTCCTTTATAAATGACATGCTAGCTTTACTCAGCAGGTTGATACGATTACAGTGATACCCAATTTGTATATTTTTTTATGTTTTACTGCTGTTACACAACAAAAACACTTTTATTAGAAAAGAAAACAGATTTTTGTATTGCCACAGTCTGAGAACTTTTTTTATTTTTCTGTGTACAGAACTGTGTAGGGGTTTGTTTTTCCTGGTTTGAGTTGATGTTTTTATTGGTATCATTTTTGGGGGACACATGACTTTTTGATTGCTTTTCAATCCGTTTTTTGAAGGCAGGGTGAAGAAAATACAGCAATACTGGTAATGTTTTTTATTTTTATTTTTTGCAGCGCTAACCATGCAGTATACATGACATGTTGGTTTTACTCTGCTGGACGATTTATATTGTTTTTAATGTTATAGCAGTTTAAAATAAAAACAACATGTTTTTATTGTGTAAAACAATATTTATGTATAGCTCTTTTCTGATAGCCATAACTTTTTTATTTTTCCATGTACATACACTCACCGGCCACTTTATTAGGTACACCATGCTAGTAACGAGTTGGACCCCCTTTTGCCTTCAGAACTGCCTCAATTCTTCGTTGCATAGATTCCACAAGGTGTTGCAACGATGCTCAATTGGTACCAAGGGGCCCAAAGAGTGCCAAGAAAATATTTCCCACACCATGACACAACCACCACCAGCCTGAACCGTTGATACAAGGCAGGATGGATCCATGCTTTCATGTTGTTGACGCCAAATTCTGACCCTCCATCCGAATGTCGCAGCAGAAATCGAGACTCATCAGACCAGGCAACGTTTTTCCAATCTTCTACTGTCCAATTTCGATGAGCTTGGGCAAATTGGAGCCTCAGTTTCCTGTTCTTAGCTGAACGGAGTGGCACCCGGTGTGGTCTTCTGCTGCTGTAGCCCATCTGCCTCAAAGTTCGCCGTACTGTGCGTTCAGAGATGCTCTTCTGCCTACCTTGGTTGTAACGGGTGGCTATTTGAGTCACTGTTGCCTTTCTATCAGCTCGAACCAGTCTGCCCCATTCTCCTTTGACCTCTGGCATCAACAAGGCATTTCGCCCACAGGACTGCCGCTCACGGGAAATGTTTTTTCTTTTTCGGACCATTCTCTGTAAACCCTAGAGATGGTTGTGCGTGAAAATCCCAGGAGATCAGCAGTTTCTAAAATACTCAGACCAGCCCTTCTGGCACCAACAACCATGCCACGTTCAAAGGCACTCAAATCACCTTTCTTCCTCATACTGATGCTCGGTTTGAACTACAGGAGATTGTCTTGACCATGTCTACATGCCTAAATGCACTGAGTTGCCGCCATGTGATTGGCTGATTAGAAATTAAGTGTTAACGAGCAGTTGGACAGGTGTACCTAATAAAGTGGCCGGTGAGTGTATATTTTTGTGTAAGGTCTTTTTTTCTTTTTTGGGGTGATTGGTATTTATAATAGGTTAAGGGCTGTGTGTGTATTTTACTGTATTTTTTACTCTTGTGTCCGCACGCTCTCCATGACTCTCCTGGACATCATGAAACATTAAAGGGCTTTGCACCATGACGTACAAGTACGTCATGGTGGGTTAAGGGGTTAATTAGGCTCAATATAGGCCACAATGTATGTATTTAGTTTATTGATATTATGTGCTTGTTGTGTGTTTTATATGTCTATTTATGCTATTATGTGTATGGCAGTAAATGATGACGTTCTGTTCTTACTACTGCATACACCACAGTAGAGCCGGCCAGCATACTAACTAGTGGGCATGCATGCTAGTCAGGAGGTCATCACTGCTATAGTGTAGCTGCCTATGGCCCTCCCCGAAAAAAATGCCACACTATGCAGAGTAGTTTAGAAGGGTTAATGCATACCTCCCAAGTGTCCCTATTTTGGAGGGACAGTCCTTATTTTTAACCATTGTCCCTCTTAACTCTATAAATGTCCTTCTTTTTCATTTGGGAAATAGATTTGCGTCAGTAAACTGACTATCTTGCTTTAAACAGTATCTGATTGCTCCTCACTGTCTATTACCTAACAACTTACTTAATATTTCATCATTGGATACAATGCAATCCTGAAAATGTGTCCCTTTTTGGCTGTCTAAAAATTTGGCATGTATGTGTTTGGGCGTGGTTAGAGGCGTGTCTTGGTGTGATGTCATGTGTTTGGTGGTGGTTAGAGGTGTGGCTTGATGTGTCCCTCTTTGCAATCTCTAAAAGTTGGGAGGTATGTTAATGTATCTCATTGGAGAGAATGAGCACCTTGTCAGTGGGTGAGGATTTAAATAGTCTTCTCCAGCTCATGAGGTATTTTGTATATTCTCTTTAATATTTTCATTAATGATCTTACACATGGATTGCACAGTAGAATATCGATCTTTGCAGATGATACTAAGCTCTGTAAAGTAATCAACACAATAGAGGACAATGTGTTATTACAAAGGGATCTGGATAAGTTGGAGGCCTGGCCAGAGAAGTGTCAGATGAGGTTTAACACAGATGAATGAAAGGTTATGCACATGGGGAGGAAAAGTCCATTCCATGATTACTTGTTAAATGGAGAAATGCTGGGAAAAATTGACAAGGGAAGGACTTGGGAATTCTGGTGGACAGTAAACTTAATGTAGCAGCCAGTGTCAGGCAGCAGCTGCGAAGGCAAATAGAATCATAGGATGTATTAAAAGGGGCATAGATGCACACGATGAGAACATCATTCTGCCATTATACAAGTCACTGGTTAGACCACACATGGAATATTTAGGACAGCTTTGGGCACCAGTTCACAGGAAAGATATAGTAGAGCTTGAGCAAGTACAAAGGCGGCAACTAAAATAATAAAAGGGCTTGGTGGACTACAATACCCAGAAACATGAGCAAGATTAGGATTATTTAGCTTAGAGAAAAGACAACTTCGGGGGACATAATAAATATGGATAAATATATTAAAGCTCAATATAGAGATCTCTCCCAAGATCTATTTCTACCCAGGACTGTATCCAGAACAAGGAGGCGTCCTCTACGCTAAGAGGAAAGAAGGTTTCTACATAAACATAGAAAGGAATTCTTTACTGTAAGAGCAGTGAAACCGTGGAACTCTCTGCCAGAGGAACTTGACATGGTGACTTAATACAAAAAGTGGGACATTACTTACTAAAAAAAAAAACTCCAATTCTTTGGGGCATGTTCACAGCTTAATGGCTGGACAAAACTAACCCCAGAAGCTGGCAACTCTGGCCTTTATGCTAACTGGGAAAAAATTAACAGGTGCAGCTAATTGCTTGAGCAAAAGTCCACATACCCCCACTGCAAGGGGAACAATTTGATGAAAAACTGCACACCAACTTGACACCTGTTCACACCAGCATGCAGAAAAGCCTCAGTAAAATGCATGGGGAGATTGCACAAATGCAAAAGTACCAATAAAACAACCACTCACACACTCTCACTGCATGAGGGGGGTGATTGCTGGTACTACAATTGCATATAAATAGGGCGATACAGAAGGGTGCCATAAATACAGATACGTGTGGTACACCATGCTGGCTTACAACCTATTAGTGACACCCATACTATTAGATTAGGAAGGCTGCCCAGCACTTTCTAGGTGTCCAACACAAAACTCAGGCACCCTCCGCTCCCCAGCACTGTTGGGCAGATAAAAAATATGACATACTGGAAAAATGTTAGATATGAGGTATAAGTTGGTATGGGGGTCCCAATACACAAGCTCTCAAGCCTCGTCACGGCTCCTCATGTCTTGTGAGTCCCTACGCTAACAATTTACAGAAAAAACATACAAAAAAATGGGACATTACTTACTCAAAAAAACACTCCAATTCTTTGGGGCATGTTAACAACTCAATGGCTGGACTAAACTAACCCCAGAAGCTGGCAACTCTGGCATTTATGCTAACTGGGAAAAAATTACAGGTGCAGCTAATTGCTTGAGCAAAAGCTCACATACCCCCACTGCTAGGGGAACAATTAGATGAAAAACTGCACACCAACTTGACACCTGTTCACACCAGCATGCAGAAAAGTCGCAGTATAATGCATGGTGACTTCACTAACAGAGTTCAAAAAGGGTCTAGATACATTTCAAGATGTAATAATATAACTTGTTATAGTGATCAGGATTCTGGAGAAGGGTCTGGATGCATTTCTAGATGTAATAATATAACAAGTTATAGTGATCAGGATTCTGGAGAAGGGTCTGGATACATTTCTAGATGTAATAATATAACAAGTTATAGTGACCAGGAGTTGAAATCGGCACGGTTTTCAGGTTGATCGGAAATTTCCGATCACGCAATATTTTAGGTGAGAATCTGCGCATAATCTATTACTATCGCGCCAGTTTCGGCGCTTCCTGTCATTTTGGCTGCCAGCAAATCAGCTTAGAGCATAGAGCAGGGTAAGCTGGGTGTGTGATGTCATGACTGTGATGTGTATGGTTGTCATTGACTGGAAAAATCACATGACCTCGTTTTGCATAGAACAGTGTTTCCTGTTCATCATCAGTGTTTCAGTGTCTCTCATTAGAGCAGGATGTGTGCTACGTCTCGCTCAATACAGCTCAGCTCAGAGACACAGTTCTTCTCTTTATTCATACAGACAACTATGATTTTAGCTTTGAACATTAGAACATAGGTAGATTAGAGAATTTCAGCTCTTAGTTAGTTAGACAGAAACTTTTAAAGAAGCATCTAGCGCTGTACAGTCACGGAGGGGAGGGGGGGCGAACACAGACAGACAGGCAGGACTTTGAAAGGAAAGTGTATATTGTGCAGCCCAGACTCTGCTTTGAACCTGCATTGAAATGGCTTT
Organism: Phyllomedusa bahiana; assembly: GCA_025379985.1. Classification (NCBI taxonomy): domain Eukaryota; kingdom Metazoa; phylum Chordata; class Amphibia; order Anura; family Hylidae; genus Phyllomedusa; species Phyllomedusa bahiana. Next base: position 26,106 of record JAODAL010052108.1, read on the forward strand.
TTTTTACCAGTTTTTGGCCAGCACACCTCGCACCTGAGATAAAATAGTAACTTTTATTTTGTGCAGCCCAGTTTTGTTCAAAGACCCACATTGTACTTATA
>JAODAL010052109.1:0-26206 GCA_025379985.1 Phyllomedusa bahiana
ACGAATGGGGACAGCTTCAATCCTCAAACCGCGGACAAAAGCCATCCCTTATGTGTCAAAAAAAAGACAAAACACCGGTCGGAGAATCCGACTAGTATTTGGTCTTTGCTGTGTGAACGCACACTTAAGCTTCAAGTAACAAGAAAGGTATTCCCTCTGTTATCCAAATTTTGTGCAAAACAAAATGCAGGTGGGGTAAGGGTATGTTCCTACGGCGTCTTTGCAGGCCATATTTTGGGATGTAATTGGACTGCAATATGTCCCGCAAATACGGAAATTCCTGCCGTTTTTCACCAACGCATATTGCATCGGGGAAAGTGAAAGTCAATGGGAGCAGGCACAGAGCGTTATAGAAGTAGGCGCTGGCCAGTGCGTACTTTTAAAACACCCGGCATATTGTGGTGCACACAGGTACGCGCCGCTATACGATGTGTGAACCCCAGGGAGGCCAAATATTGCTATAAACTGATTTCCGTAGCTAAACATTATTCAAATGTCTATGTCCATCTTTACTTGTGTATTGTTCCTTGTATCCTCCCTTCTATCCCTGCCTTTTATCCCAGTAAATTAAAATAATAGGTTATTAATCCAAGTAACACTGAGGTGTAATTACAACTAAGACCACACCTATGTTATGGTACAGATTAGTGTGGACCAACCTACCTAAATATGTCTGGAAAAGCCTTATTCACCTCCAACATAACCTGCATGTCTGGTCCTTGATCATTTACAGGACTCCAACCTAATACTCTGGGTGTACCTAACAATAGGTCAATGCCAGAGGCATTGCAGCAAAATAAACCTATATAACATTTAATAAAATGTTTGCCCATACTTAATTAGGTCATGGCCCAATGATCAGGGCATCTAAACTAGACCCTCTGATGATTCAAAAGGTTAGGGGAAATAGGAAGTGTGAGAAACTGGTCCATGTCAACAGCAAGTATCAGCACATGGTGCCTGCAACAAGCCTGGCAATCCTGTCAATTGCAAAGGACAGAAGTACTAAGAATGTGGAGGGTTCATTGCTAGTTAAAGGAGTTGTCCACCTCCTTCACAAAAAAATTAAAATTAAAAACTCACCCTAAAAGTACTCAAAGCAAATCCAACATTAGTGCTCCTTAAGTCAATCTAGGCTTTGTTTACCTCCAGTTAGCACGCAACCACTGCAAATAATCAATGGCTTCAATGGCCACCTGCCATTCCATGGACATCACCGCTCAGGAAGAGAGCAGCTCGTGAATGGGGATATCAGTGGAACCGCACATGACCTCTGAAGCCACCGACTAGCTGTAGTGGTCATTGGCCTACCAGAAAGAAAGACAAGATGGACCGCTCGAGCTCCAATGCAAGATTAGCAGCAGTGCAAGAGTGAATACAATGGTTTTTGTTAAAGTGTACCATTTTTAGCTGGTTGCAAATGTGTAGCTGAAGTTGGACAGCCCCTTAAAGTTGTGGCTCTTTCACAGCTATTCTTTACACTGTGCTGCTCCTAAACCTCTGGATCCTACAGTATATGCATCAAAGTTCCATTTACTTCAATGGAGTTGTGTTGCAAATCCTGATACAATGGTTGGATAAGACTGACGACATGCATGACTTTTGGGATTCCAAACCTTCAAAGATGTTTTCGTCATCTCACACAGTTATGGCATATCAATATTTATGGCTATATTCAGAACTCCCATTAAAATGAATGGGCAAGTTCTGACCACTTCTCTGCAAGCACCGAAGACTTTCGAGGGCCCATTATTGAGTGAGGACCTCAGATGTGCCGCTTGAACCTTTCACACATTTATAGTAGGCCAATAAATAAGTCATAAATGTGAAAGATGGGAAAACCCCTTTTATTTTGGGAATCATTGGCAGTCCAGGGGTTCAGATTCCCACAATCACTGGATTGTGAATAGTTAGATTCTTAAAAGATTATAAGAATATGCCATTACTTCCTGAATTGGCATGATCCCTTTAAGCAGGGGCATCGCTATAGGGGGTGCAGAGGTAGCTGTCGTTACCGGGCCCTGGAGCCCTAGGGGGCCCAAAGACCTCTCTATCGCATAAGGAGATACTAATATTATAAATGGCACATGGTAGGTGGGGGCCCTTTTATGGATTTTGCACTGAGACCCCAAAGCTTTGAAGGGGTTGTCTTTCTACGAGGATTGCTGCTTTTTATGTTAAAGATCTTGCAAAAACAAGTCACTTCAATATTTATCCATTAACATTTTCCTACCTATTCCTAGATATCCCCTCTTTTATGGGCTGCATCAGCTCCTCAGTTCTCTATAGATAAAGACCTGTTTGATCTCTCTTGATAGGCTGCCAGCGCTGGTCACTATAGCTACATACCTGGTGTCCTCAACAGCTCATCACTGCAGACCAGTAGTAGCCAGTAAACACTGAATTCAAAAATGAAACTGAGAAAACAGGACAGAAGTAAGATGAATTGATGTAGTGAGACAACCCCTTTGGGCGCATCCACACGGCATAGGACAAATACCGGCCGGTTTGCCGGCCGGTATTTGTCCTGTTTTGCGGCCGTGGTCACGGCCGCGGTGGGGACGGCTTTTCTCCGCGATGAGTGGAGAACAGCCCGCCCCCCTCCCCTTGATAAGCACAACTTCCATCCGTAACCCGTTTGGAAGTTTGGGCTTATACATTGTTTTGCCGCCGGACCACCGGCGGCAAAACCGTCGGGCGGAAAACCCGTGCAGTGGGGACGGCTGCACGGGTTTTCCATAGAGCACCATTGTGCTCATTTTCGGCCGGTTTTTCATGCGGTCTGAAAAACCGCAAACCGGCTTAAAAACCGGCCGAAAACCCGTGCCGTGGGGACATGGCAGTTAAGTTACGCCTCTGCGTTAGACCCGGCTCTTTAACCCTTTCCCTGACATACACACAGTGATAACTGCAGAAATAAGAAAAAGCTGCCCACTAGTTTAACCTACATTAAACATCACAATTTTAGGATTGTTTTTCCTTCACACAAACCGTATTGCATTTGAAGCAACAGAATCACACAGAAATCTGTAAAATCTTTAGAGCTCTCCTATAAAGCAAAGAAGAAAAGAAAAAAGGCCGGGAAATTTACCTGTGTGCAAGATCAACAGCAATAAAAGCAAATATATAGACTGGTCTCAGGAGCGGTGTGATTTCATAAGTGTCTTGTGCATGAAAAGTTGCCGTCTCTGTGGCTGAATTAACAGTTAATGAATATTCTCCAATGCAAATTGTTAACCAACCAAAAATAAATATCATAACTGTCCCTCCTGTGTTTCCGTACAATGAGTCTATCCAATATGGCATGAGATACCATGTCCCCAGACCACACAGGACCCCAGAAAGGATGGAATGAAATATCAGGTTTGCTATAAACTTCTTGCCCGCGATAATGAATTTCACGGTCTCTGAACCAAGGCAGCTTGAAAAGTCAAAGTCATCTTCATCTGTGAGGGTGTTTTGATTCTGTAGTCTCTCTATGGTGGAGGTCTTCCGTTGGGCATACCGATTTAAAAGCTGAATGACAAAGGAGGCAATGAGCATCAGTCCCGCTGAGAGTGCGGCGGCATAGTAGTCTTTTAGGATCTGGACTTCGCATAGCACAGTGCCCACACCACCTAGGACCCATGGTGTCAGAAACAAGATCACCTGATTGATGTATATGTAAGGGGGAGCACTGTAACCCAACTTAAATCGGGGACCACCAAGAACCGTTTGTGGGAAACGTTTCCAAAAGAATTCCTGCTTGTAATCATTTAGTAAAGGAACATCAGGACCCATTCTTCCTAATCACAGCTTCGGGTTTGGTTTCATTTTTTATGCGGTGAAACGGTGATATCTAAAAAATAATAAAAGCACAATAAAATATCCATTATGCAAAGCTGGCAAACACACATCTACTGTCATAGAAACAGGAGAGGAAGAATGCCCAAAGAAGGGAGAAAAGGTGATGCGCTCATATGTCTCCATTAAAGAGAACTTGTTAGATGGTTTATGCTGCCCTATCTGAGAGCAGGATATGATAGAGGGAGAGGAGCTGAGCTCTGTGATATATTGGGTTATATGATAGAGGAGAGAAGCTGAGCACTGTGATATATAGGGTTATATGATAGAAAAGAGGAGCTGAGCTCTGTGATATATAGGGTTATATGATAGAAGAGAGAAGCAGAGCTCTGTGATATAAAAGGGTTATATGATAGAGGAGCTGGGGCTCTTTATATATAGGGTTATATGATCGAGGAGCTGAGTTCTGATATATAGGGTTATATGATAGAGGAGAGGAGCTGAGCTCTGTGATATAAAGGGTTATATGATAGAGGAGAGAAGCTAGCTCGTGAATAAGGTTATTGATAGGGGGAAAGTGACTTTTTATTAAAAGGGGGTTTATTGATGGAGGAGAGGACTGAGTTTTGGTATTTTTGGGTTATATGGGGGGAGGAGAGAGTGGCTCTGTGATATATAGGGTTATATGTAGAGGAGGGGAGCGAGCTCTGTGATTATGGTTAATTTGAGGGAGGGCTGAGCTCTGTGAATTTAGGGTTTTATGATGAGGAGGGGGAGCTGAGCTCTGTGATATATAGGGTTATTGATAGAAGAAAGCTGGCTCTGTGATTATGGTTATATGAAGGAAAGAGAGCTGAGCTCGTGTATATAGGGTTATATGATGGGGGAGAGGAGCTGAGCTCTGTAATAAGGGTTTTTGATAAAAGAAAAAAGGGAGCTGAGCTCGTGATTTGGGGTTATATGTGGAGGAGAAAAAGTGGGTCTGTGTTTAATAGGGTTATTGATAGGGGATAAAGCTGCTCTGTATATATAGGGTTATTGATAAAGAGAGAAGCTGACTTTGTGATTATTGGGTTATATGATGAAGAGAAAAATCTCTGTGATATATAGGGTTATCGGATAAAAACCCAGTTTTTCTCCCTCATCACTCCCTATATACACAGAGCTCAGCCCCTCTCCTTATAAATTTTAACCCTATATATCAAGAGCCGCTCCTTCCCACAAACCCATTTTTAAGAGCTCAGTGCTCTCCCCCAGCATTTTCCTCCCTAGAGAAGTTAGCATAAACCACCCACTCACAGGTTCCTCTGAATTCTCTGCCTAGATGTAGACAGACTAGACAGGACAGAGGTTGGGGGCCCTCATGATGGAGAAAGATGCAAGTCCCAGAAGTGGGACCAGCATCTGTAAGATCCAACAGGTTCACATTGTAGATATTGGGGTCCATTGGGAGCAGTTGGTTTATAAATAAGGGATCTGGGCAAAACACTTCTGCAACACGGGCATGAATGGAATGCCAAAAACACAAATGTAAACCTCCAAAAAGTTTATACCTAAAATCTCTTTAAAAACCCCCTTTAACGACACACCCTCCCACAGCCCTGTACTGCACAGCCCTGATCCCAGAGCATCTCCTGCGAGCACCGGGGGGGGGGGAACCCCGCCCCGGGCTTTAACCCTTTGATGCGGCGGATCGTCACCCAGCGAAACAAAGGGTTTCCCTCCCTTGTTGGGTGATCAGAACGCCAGTGACCCGACAGAGCCCGGGGAAACGACTGCACTGTCAGGCTGGGGCCTGAGGGGCCCCCGGGGCGGTCTGTGAAAATAACCCAGTGACCAGGACAACTTGTGCTGTCCGGGTCACTCCTGTGTCAGACTGACACAGTTTTAAAATTTATTGCATAATGAATTGCAAATCTTTACTAAGTAAAAAAAAAAAAAAAAGTAAAACGTTCTTTTCGGGGATTTTAAAAAAAAAATTTTAAAAAACCCTAAAAAGAGTAAAAAAAAAAAATAAAAAATTTTTAAAAAAAAATAATTGTGCAACATTACACCAAAAAAAACCTACACATATTAGGTTCCAACGACTGTAATTGAATTAACAAAAGTTATGAAAGGGGAAATGGAATGGTGTAAAAAAAAAATTAAAAAAATTTTTGCAATGATTTATAAGTGAACTTTAAACATTCCCCCATAAAGTACAAATTTTTCTCAAAAAAAACAAGGCCTCATACAACGCGTCATTGAAAAAAAAAAAAGTTAACTGTTGAAACGCAAGAGCAAAAATAAAAAATTTCTGGGGCATTAAAATTTTTCAGGCCTGGGGCTTAAGGGGTTAACATAAGCATAATGCACAGAAGAGTATTATGAATACTTGTAATTTGTAGGGAGCCATAATATGGCACCCAGAGTAAACATATGTATACTGTACTACCTATGGCTCCAAATGAAGGCACAGTGAGGTCCTTCTCATGGAATCGGACCATGAAAATTGTGGCATGTTTAATCAGACACTACATTACACAGGTATTCTTCAAGGGGAGAACATCTCCTTAATATCATACTATATGGCTGCACGTACGGTATTATCTATAGCCCTGACATACAGAGCCATGAGGACTTCTAGGCATCACTATTAAACATCACCAATAAAACTGTACACCCACCTGGTGGTTCCCTTTCCTCCTTATTCTTTATAGCCTAGAGACATACAGGGAAGTAACAAAAGATGTTTTTTTCATCCTCCAAGGTATCCAGGAGTAACATACATAAAATAATGATAATTTCCTTGCTCGCATTACTGCCAAGAAGCCGTAACTATCTATCAAGACAAACATACAGGCAGTGGCAACAGGTAAGGAAATCCCTAGCCAGGGGAGCGTCAGCTCTCATGGGAATGTCTCAGACTAACAAACATGAATTGTCTTTGTATTTGCCGTACCTGCCAAACAAATGGATTTGCTTCTCTCGTTGGCATCACAAGGTTTGGATTTCCTGTTGTTAGAGAAAAGATTACAATTCAGTAGATTGTTCACATGAAATACTTAAAACAAGCAACAACCTAAAAACAGAAACAAAAGATTATCAGAAACAAAATAAGTACACTAAATTACAAATGTGACTGTATAGATGCAGGACTCTCACCCTCCCGTCATGTCACACGATAGGAACCTGTGGTTTTGCAATGATACACAAGTATTTAAGCCAGAAACTTTTCCATTTCTCTGCACAGGAACATTACAGGTTGAGGAAACATTTGTCTGGTATTGTGTTCCCTTAGTAATTGTAAACTAAACACCTAGCAACCCCAAACACTGACACGGCACACCAGCCCATTCAGGTGACTGGTCTGAACAAACAGCGTTAAAGAGGTTGTCTCACTACAGGGATCGCTGCTTTTTATGTTAAAGATCTTGCAAAAACAAGTCACTTTGCAATATATGTCCATTAACAGTTTCCTACCTATTCTGAGATAGGACCTCTTATGGGCTGCATCAGCTCCTCAGGTTGCTATAGCTACAGACCTGCTTACTCTCTCCTGATAGGCTGCCAGCACTGGTTGCTATAGCTACAGACCTGACTTCTACTGCAGCCTAGTAGAAGCCAGTAAACACGTCCCTGAATTCAAAGTGAAACCAAGAAAACAGGACTGAGGTGAGATGCATCAATGTAGTGAGACAACCCCTTTAACGCTGAAAGACTGGGGTCACCAAACTTTTAATTTTTGTTTTTAACTCCTAATAACCAAACATCATAAACTGCCACAAAAAGTGAAGCATTACAAAAAAAAAAAAAAAAGGAAAAGAAATAATGCCTCATGTTTGTGAACTTGTTTTTTATGGAGACACAAATGTTTCTCATGTTTTATTGACGGGTATGTTCAGTGGCTTTATTTTTAGTTACATTTGCACATGCATTTTTGCTGCCATTTATTGAAGGGGTTTTGTCACTTTGCAAAATCCCTTCTGAGGCTAGCTCAGGTTCACGCGGCACGTACTCTGCGCGACGCTATACACATGCTGTTCTAGAAGTACGCGCTGGCCAGTGCAAACTATTTAAATGCTATAGCCTGGCCCCCATTCACTCTCACTTTCCCCGGCGTTTAAGTGCTGGAAAGAGGGGACATATCACTTTTCTCTGGGTGCTCAGTGCCCACCGATGAGTGCTATGATTTTACCATATTTGCGGGTTGTATTGCTTCACAATTATTCCCCAAAGTACTCCCTGCAAATAAGCCGTGTGAACATACTTTTAACCGGCCTCAGAGAATCGAGAGATGACAACACAGCTGAGCAAATGTGCGTGGCTATATTTGGAACTCCCATTGACATGAATGCAGAGGAACTGCTTAAAAGCAGCCATCTTCCCATTCTTTGAGGCAAACTCCTAACTCTGGTTGCAGTTTTTTTTCGGGTAAGAGAAAAACACCACAAAAAATGCAGTTTGAGAAACAACCCTAAGGCTATACTCACACTACATCTCCACGTTCTTTCCTCTACAAAAATAAAGTGTGTAAGACACAGTGAAATCTGAGGGACATCATCAGATTTTGCTGCATAGTTCATTTGTTTTAAAAGGTGTTTACCAAGATGTTTAATACATCCCTCCCTCCTCCCACTGAGCTAAAATAGAAAACTAACCCATACTTACCTCTCCCATCACTACCGTTCCAGCACTACCATAGCTCCAGTGTCCTCCCCGATTCCTCATGGTCACATACATGGATCACTGATCTCTGTGGTCACATGCTGTACATGCTGATTGGAAGCAGCTTCATATGATTCAATAACGTGACATCATCAGTGAGGGACTGTGGAAGGGGACACTGGAGCTCCGGTAGCCGGGAAACGGGAGAGGCAAATACGGGTTAGTTTTCTATTTAAGCACAGTGGGAAGTGCTAGAGGTTTTTAAAAGTATCCTCTTTAAGGACGCAGATTAGCCCCAATACGTTTCCCTGCTGAATAAACGCCAAGAACGCATAGAGGTTGGACTTGCACTGCTGTTCTTAGTACACATATCATGTAACTTAAAGAGAACCTGTCACATAGATTATGTCCCTCTTGCTGAGGGCAGCACGAGCTAGTGTCAGACCTGCTGTTTCCAGTGTCCCTTATTCTGTAAGAAGCTGCAGTTTTAGAGCATTTTACCCGCAACACTGCTGTTTTCAGCCAGAAAAGAGTCATGAAAAGTAATTTTTTTCATACCCCGCCCACCTGAGACTACCTCAACTGATAAACATATTACTTTGAATAGGTAGAAACATGGGAATAACTGTGAGGTGGGCGGCGCTAGCTTTTGGTGGACGGGGCTACACCGCTCATGAATAAGATTTGAGGGTAAATGCTCTAAAACTGCAGCATCTTACAGAATAAGGGAGACAGCGCTGGAAACAGCAGGTCTGACACTGGCTTGTGCTGTTCTCAGCAAGGGGGGGCATAACCTACGTGACAGGTTCCCTTTAAATAATCCTTCCATGTGCTTGACCATTTAGGTCTACGGGACATTTTACATAAGTTTTTCATGCACATTTTGATGTGCAAAACTAGTGTTTTACACATCAGAATGCGAATAAAAAATATTGTCTAGCCTAATTTTATTATAATGTAATATATTGTCTAGTCTACAAAAAAAAAAAAAAAAAAAAAAGTCTTTCAGCAACTGCAGCCAATTTTTTTTCATGGATTTTATCATACCACAGCTGCGTAAAGTTGGCATAATTTCAGAATGAGACACCGCTTTAAGGCATTGTTGGTAACCTCACTTACATCTCCAACATTTTTGGGATTTTTATTTTCTTTATTCAAAACACCGCACACTCTGCTTATAGCATTTTTCCTTTAGGCTCCTCTACGGAACTTCAAAAATGAAAGACAAGAATAACATGTTTTCTATATTACAAAGTACTTGTAAAAACCATTATAAAACACAGTTGAAATTTAAGGCTTTTTTTTTTTTTTTTTAACACCATAAAACACGTCCATCTTTGTTGTACACTCAATTCTTAAAGGGAATATATAAAGAAAACTACCAAAAAATACTTTATATATATATAAAAAACTTTTTATTATTAATTACAAATGTATAGAAAAAAACACAAAAATACAAAGAAAAAATACATATACTAAAAATGGTGGTGCCACAAAGATACAACCCACACTAGGTAGTAAAACATGGGGTGCATAATCAAACAAAAAAATAACAAGTATAAACTTACTCAGCTAACAAATGGGTTTCTTTTATATCAGGCCACAAGGTAACAGGGGATATTGCTTTCGCTGTTTGTCCTTTACCCATTGGATGTGAAAAACTTTTTTAAGGGAGGTGAAGTTAGTTGTGTGTTACCCCCGATGAAGCCAGGTGTGGAGAAACGTTGTGTTGGGGTCCCGTCTGTGCCTCCTCTGGGTGGGTATGCGCTCTTACTATGGGTGTTATATGGTGACATATCATTGTTATTTGTATATTTATATATATATTTGGTTATAAAACTATGTTATTTATTTGATATGATTATGCACCTTATGTATACCACCTAGTGTGGGGTTGTATCTTCGTGGCACCACCATTTTTTAGCTATATGTATTTTTTTCTTTGTATTTTTGTGTTTTTTTACTATCAATTTTTAAATTAATAATAAAAAAAAATTTTTATATAAAATTTATATATTTTATTATTATATAAATATATTTATATATATATATTTTTTTTTTTTTTTTGTTAGTTGTCTGTATATATTGGTGTTAGTTATAATTTTGGTTTACTACCTTATTTTTTGATATATTTGCGTCAATTCTTAAAGGGGTTGTCTCACTAAAAGGATTGCTTTTTATGTTAAAGATCTTGCAAAAACAAGTCATTTTGCAATATGTGTCCTACTTATTCCTAGATATCCCCTCTTGTATGGGCTGCAATAGCCCCCAGCCTTTTAACACAGCCTGTTTGATCTGTCTTGATAGGCTCGCACTGTTGCTATAGCACAGACCTGGCTTCTACTGCAGCCTAGTGGAAGCCAGTGAACACGCCCATGAATTCAAAATGAAACAGAGAAAACAGGACTGAGGTAAGATGAATCAATGTAGTGAGTCAACCCCTTTAAGGTGAGATGGTGTGCTGGGTTGTGGATGGTTAACCTCAGATATCATAAAAATGAGACAAATGGCGCATTGAATTGATCAGCTGCCAAGCAAGCGAGTTTCTTTTTTCAAATGTGGCGCTTCACAGCTTTATTATATCTTGCACATTCTTATAAAAATCACATCCACTGTGTCATGCTGTATAGTTAAAGAAACTTTTATATTATTTATTTTCTATACATGCAAAAAGTCGCTTTTTTCCTATTTTGAATAGTCATATTTGAGACAATTTTTGAGGCTCTGATTATTTTGCATGTATAGAAAATAAAATAAATAATTTAAAAGTTTCTTTAAACTCATGTGCGGGTTGTTACTTTTGATACAGTGGACTTTCTTATGACCCAGCACTGAGGTACTCTCTGCTTACAAGTTTGCCAAGCAACCTATATTGTATACTGTATAGTTAGTGAAGCAATGTTTCAGATAGAGGCCCTTCTTCAGGCTGAACAATACAAGTATATAGAGACACAATCAGAACTACATGATATAGAGTTAAAAGTCCATGATATACCGTATTTTTCGTACTGTAAGGATATTTTTTTGCCCTAAAAACAGGGCCAAAAGTTTGGTGTGTCTTATAGAAGAATGTATTACTTGTCACTTGGATCAGTGGAAAGATAGCTATTTGGTGCACTACACAGGTGCCACGCTCATGATATGCTGGCACAGAAGCCGTGACTGCATTATGTGTGGCAGAAGCCTGCTGTTCCATACAGCCGCGCTTCCACTGCAGTGGCCGGGATTAGATCTACCTCCAATCCTGGCCATGTCACCCCTTAGAATCATGTGGTCAATAGTGACCCTGGCATTTAGGTGGTTCACAGAAGGAATGCCTCCGTCTGTTACCCATCTGCACCCCTTAGGCCTCGTTCACACGGCTTATTTTGGGACTGATTTCAGCCGTACTGCGCGGCGTATTTGCGCTCCAATACGGCTGAAATCAGTCCCAGGCATTACGGTAATCCACAGTTCTCATAGAGAACTATGGATTCCGTCTCCTCTCCCTGCTCGGCGAATACGCCGAGTGGGGAGAAAGTGATATGCACATTATTTACGGCGTGTCCGCGCCATGAATAATGAGTGTGTATGGGGCCGGCGAGCTGCCGGCCCCCCGCCCCGCTCCCGCTGCACGGGAGCCGGCGTAATTGCAGCGCGAAATCCGTCCCCGCAATTACATCAGCAATAAGCCGTGTGAACATTGCCTAAGATGCGATTGTGGGGTGCCAATTGTTAGCATGGCAGCTGGTAGCCAAATAATGGCTTCAGGGTCTGCAATGTATGGAAGCCTGCTAGGCTCTGCTGTTGACAGGGCCTAATACTCTCCCTGTAACAGTTATAATACATAGCAATAAAGTAATGTATTGCTATGCAATATAAATGCAAACATGAGACTTTATAGTTTAGTGCCTTAATGGAATGTAAAACCAGAGGAAAAAGTAAATAATCACACAAAACTTCACAGTTTTAACTCTTTTAGTGTCTTATCTTGAAATATTATCTACTTAGGCCCAGTTAACGCTGTAATCACTATAATTTCTATTTTACTGTTCTGACATCGGAAGAGAAAAACTAAGTGACGGACCCCATTGATTATAATGGGGTTCATTAGATTCAGTTCTGGTGTCTGTCATTTGAGCGGAAAACACAGGGCAGCATTTTACGCTGTTTTTTTTCATAATTTGTGACAGAATCTGTGACAAAGGCTTCCAATGGAACTTCTGACGCAGATGAGAACTGGGATGACTTCTACTAAACGTACCATTTAGTTAAAAAAAAAATAAAATAATTTTCTTCCACTTAAAACATAGGTGCGTTTTATGGTCCAGTGGGTCTTATAGTCTGAAAAATACGGTATACAGAGAAACATTAAAATCTGTGATATTTTGCTCAAAGGATAAATCACAGCAAAGAGATATAAGTGCAGCTAAATCTAACACAGCAAAGTAATTTGTGAAATTTAAAATTAGTAACACAGTAAAGTAATATACATGATGCCGCAGCAACGGGTATATTTAAAGGGAACCTGTCAGGTGGTTTATGCTGCTCTGTCTTAGAACAGGATTAAAGGGAAAGAAACTGAGCTCTGTGATATACAGGGTTATATGATAGAGGAGAGAAGCGGAGCTCTGTGATATACAGGGTTATATGATAGAGGAGAGAAGCGGAGATCTGTGATATACAGGGTTATATGATAGAGGGGGAGAAAAGGAGCTCTGTGATATACAGGGAGTTAATGATGAGAGAGAAGCGGAGCTCTGTGATAACAGGGTTATATGATAGAGGAGAGGAAAACGGAGCTCTGTGATATACAGGGGTTATTTATAGAGGAGAGAAGCGGAGCTCTGTGATATACAGGGTTATATGATAGAGGGAAGAGAAAGCGACTCTGTGATATTTCAGGGTTATATGATAGAGGAGAGAAGCGGAGTTCTGTGATATAAATGGTTATATGATAGAGGAGAGAAGCCGGAGTTCTGTGATATACAGGGTTATATGATAGAGGAGAGAAGCGGGTTTGTGATTTATAAGGGTTTTTTGCTATATGATAGAGGAGAGAAGCGGAGTTCTGTGATATACAGGTTATATGATAAGAGGAGAGAAGCGAAAATTCTGTGATATACAGGGTTTATATGATAGAGGAGAGAAGCGAGTTCTGTGATATACAGGGTTATATGATAAGGAGAGAAGGGGGAGTTCTTTTTGATATACAGGGTTTATATGATAGAGGAGAGAAGCGGAGTTCTGTGTATACAGGGTTATATGATAGAGGAGAACAAGCGGGTTTTTGTGATATACAGGGTTTAATATGATAGAGGAGAGAAGCGGAGTTTTTGTGATATACAGGGTTCTATGATAGAGGAGACAAGCGGAGATCTGTGATATACAGGGTTATATGATAGAGGAGACAAGCGGAGTTCTGTGATATACAGGGTTATATGATTTGAGGAGACAAGCGGAGTTCTGTGATATACAGGGTTTTTTGATAGAGGAAAACAAGCGGAGTTCTTGTGATATACAGGGTTATATGATAGGGAGACAAACGGAGTTCTGTGATATTATGGGTTATATTATATTGGAGAGAAGCGGAGTTCTGTGATATACAGGGTTATATGATAGAGGAGAGAAGCGGAGTTCTGTGATATACAGGGTTATATGATAGAGGAGAGAAGCGGAGTTCTGTGATATACAGGGTTATATGATAGAGGAGAGAAGCGGAGTTCTGTGATATACAGGGTTATATGATAGAGGAGAGAAGCGGAGTTTTGTGATAAACAGGTTATCTGATAGATGAGAGCAGCGGAGTTCTGTGATATACAGGGTTATATGATAGAGGAGAGAAGCGGAGTTCTGTGATATATAGGGTTATATGATAGAGGAGAGAAGCTCTGTTATATGCATGTTTACGTGATTTTATGCAGAATTTCTGAATAGAAAGCAGAGAATTTATGAACGTTAAACTCAGTTTCTCCAGCCCACATACAATGATTGACATCTTGCTCTGTATACATTACTGTATGTAGGCAAGGTAAGCAGGACTCCTACTGTCACTTAAGGAGTCTGGTCCGTATTTTATCTGCTTTTTGCTCCAAATCATATAACTCTACATATCACAGAGCTCGGCTTCTATCCCTCTATTACATCCGGCTCTCGGATAGGAGGTTCATTTGGTCCTGAAAGGTTTCCTTTAAAGTGGTATCCAAACCCCAATGATAGCTTGTAGGCTGGCAACCTCTAGGAATTCCCAAGGGTAGTCCAGAGTGGAGGGCATAAATAATAACTGAAGGCTGGGAGGTAATGATATATTATGGTGCATAAATAATGTACTTCGGAATACAACAAGTCATGTAGATATCCACCGTAGTTAAGTCTATAAGGGTTGTTGGGGGGGGGGGGGGGTATAGTTTGCAACTCAGTAAACTGTAATGTTAAGAGCGGACTATAATGGAAACAGTCAATATTCACAGAGATATCAGGTGAAAGAGGACTATGCCTACATATGGGAACATACATAAGTCATCGGTAAAGGTGGTGGTAACAAGACCACATACAAAGGAGAAGGAGAAAAGAAGCAAAGAGAAATAAACTGAGAGAACTATATGCACATTATGGTGGCGTGCATTAGTAATGGAATAGAATGAGTAATGCATCATCGCATGTGAAAGCCTATGGGAAATATCACGTACAGTGAGCATAGGCAAGAATATACATAATTACCTTTTCAGAATGAGAACAATTGCTAGCAATGATGAGAACAAGTGTCCGGCAGCAGCGGTTACTAGATGAGCCTGTAGAGGAATGGGTAAAGCCATGAGTGACAGAAAAGGGATTAACATAACATTGGGGAGGCAAAGTAGTAATTACCCATAGTGAGCTAGCAGCAGGCGTCCACAGTGGCGTTGTTGAGAACACTCCATGATGCCCACGTTATGTGACGTGCAATGCCGTAACTTCCGGTATTCAGGAGTGGGGTGGAGTAAAGAGGATCCTTGCTGGATGAAGCTGTGGGCAGGATGAATGTTTGTTGGGGGAGTGGATGACTGCAATGTTAGTGTGTGGAACCAGCAGGAGGGTGGAGTGATGTGTAGTAGCAGAAGCACAGCTAAAGGCAGGGGGGGTGAAGCTCACTCACACATGAGCTAATTAACTCTCTCCTGCCCAGCAGTTTGTAACATAGGAGAATGTGATGAGAGGCAGGGGCGTAACTAGAATTTATAGGGCCCCCACCACCAAATGACAATAAACTAAAACGGCAGCAATAATTAAAGGCATAAATAATACCGCCATGTATCAGGGAACCCAAATAGGTTTTTCTAAACAGGTTTTATTTATGACATTTTTTTTCATCAAATATTACAATTCACACGAGCAAAAACACACATACTCAGAAGCATTACAATGTTTTCGTCCAAAATATACACAAAGCCAGGCTCAGACTGGCCCACAGGGGGACAGGGGAAACCCCCGATGGGCCCCTGATCATGGTAGACCTGAAATAGTTTTTAACTGCATCTACATCCTCAGTAGAGGCAAAAAAGCAAGAGACAGAATATTGGTGGCAAGTACAGTCATTTACAGTAGCTGTAGGGTGGACCCCTAAAATAAACCTCACCGGTGGGCCCGGACACAGCTCAACTGGTGGGCCCCTAGAATCAACTACACCTGTGGGCCCAAGGCATCCCAGTCTGACACTACACAAAGCATAAACCATACCCGTCCAAATGAAAGCTAGTGCATTAAAATGTATATCCTCATTCCAAATGTCACGGTATTGTACCATTATTATTTATTTTAAAGCGCCATTGATTCCAGGGCTGTACATTCGAGGGGGTTACATATGATAACGATGAATGACTTACAATTGGCACAACAGAGGGAAAGAGAACCCTGCCCGCAAGGGCTTACAATCTACAAGGAGGAGGGAAGAGACAGGAGGTGAGGGGCAGACATGTTTGTGGGGTAGTACAGTGGCAGCAGGGTTATTGTAGGTTATAGGCTCCTGAAGAGATGGGTTTTCAGGTTGCTTTTGAAGCTGGTGAAAGTGGGGGAGAGTCTGATGCAGGGCCGCCATCAGAAATTTCAGGGCCCCCTACAGCTAAAGCGCCTGGGCCCCCCTGTTACTCCCGCCCCCTGTCACCCCAATTGCCTCGCCCCCACCCAAACCCCGTCCTAACAATCCAACCCAGAAAAAAAAAAAGAGATGCATTGCGCCCTTGTCTTTGGACTGAGTTCTTGCTTTTTTTCAGCATTAAGTTTATCTATATTGTGTATAAGGGCCAGCAAATTCCACATTTTCACCACGATATTCTGACCAAACCAGCACACCAAGCCAATATAACCAAACAAAATCCAATTAATACAATACCGCCAAAATTCACTAGTAGGGTGACTAATCCCACTATAATGTTACTGACTAAACCAGTGTACAAGGCCGATATCCATTAACAAAACAATATACAAGGACAAAGTAATACCACAACCCACCACTTTCTCCACTATAGAGATGAAGAAAAATGCCAAATACTGTTACTGAATATAATCCAATACAATAACCCCAAATATTACCCCCCATACACTGACTAAGGGGGGGACATGTATAAAAAATAGGTCTAAATCTCACTTTGTTGCCCGGGGTTGCAAATCGTGTTCCTAGCATTTTTTTTAAAGAGCACTAAAAAAATGAAAATGGATCACTGTTGGGTTTGCTATGGGAAACAAAAAAAGTCCTACATCTAGACAGTTTTCCTACTTTGGGGGCCCTAGTCCGATATAAGTGATTAAAGTGCAGTTAAATTTTGTGACTCAAGGTGAAATCTGACAAGTATTACTTTACCTTTTTTCTCCATCCGGGCCCGCCACCTGAGGACTTTCCCTGCAGAATTCACAACACAAACCCTGAGCCCTCCTTTTATCATAATCCCCTGGGTACCCACACCATATGTCAAACTCCCCATCCATAGGCCTAAAAAAGTAATAATTACCTCTTTGGTGCACGGCGTTTGTGTTGAGCGTTTTTATCGACAAAGTGAAATCGGGAAGGTTTTTATGGTGACGAAATTTCCAGATCATGCATAATTAAGGTTAAAATCTGTGCAAATTTTTATTAAAATCGCCCTTTTTTTTGGCACTTCCTGTAATTTTTTTTTTGGGGGCCCAAAAAGTTACGAATAGAAAGGGGGAATTTGGGGTGCGCGTCATGATGGGATGTGTTGGTTGCGATTGGCTGGAAAAAAACAACCCATGCTCGTTTTACATAGAACCGTTTTCCCGTTTCAGCCTCAGTGTCCTCAGCGTCTCTAGGGATAGGACCTGCGTTCTGCCTTTGGCCAAACGCTCAGCGAAATTTGTTATTTCTGCACAGAGAAACCTCTCTTTTGCTGTGATCCTTCCCAAATTTGTTAGATTAGAGATTTGAAATTTTATGTAGTTACTTTGAAATTTTAAAGCAAATCTACCATGTAAATTTTCCGGGGGTGGGGGGGGGGGGGGGGGGGGCCCCGCGGGCGAAAAACAGACAAGCTCTATCTATAAAGAACACTGGATAACGTTTCCATCAAAGACTTAGTGTAGACATTGTAGTGGAATATCTTTATATTAACAGTTTGCTATTGAAATATTTCCTGGATATTGGTCATCCTGAACTTATATTGGATAAACATTCATTTCAAGAAACGCAGGTCTCTTTGTTAGCATGCAAAACTTCCACTTATAATTATCAGTATACATTTCAGAAAGGTTTCAATTTATACCCATTACACCTGTGACTGTGATATATCCACCATGCACTTAAATAACAAACCAGCAATAATTAGTCAGCACAGGTTGTTTGTAGCCAAAAATACCGGTAATCGTAACGAAAACATCACAGTTACGTGTTAATGTCTATTTGCGCACCCACACTGTAACAATGACGCAGCAACTACTAAATCTAAAACAGCAATTCTATATTCACCACAGGTCACTTGAAAGGTGCAAAAATACCGTTTTAATTTAGATCAAAACTTAAGTTACGATGTTTTTTGACTTTTGCGCACCCAGCACGTTCATTGACGCAAGCATCTACGTAAATCTAAAACAGCAATTCTTTATTCACCACAGGTGAATTGAAAGGTGCAAAAAATACCGTTTATTATATCAAAAACATAAGTTACGTGTTTTTTGAGCTTTTGCGCACCCAGCACTGTTCATTGACGCAGCAACTACGTACATCTTAAAACAGCAATTCTATATTCACCACCGGTTAATTGAAAGGTGAAAAAATACCGTTATATACCAAAACATAACAGATACGTGTTTTTGGACTTTGCCCAGTCCAATTGTGATAGACACCTTGCAGTTTAAATTTGAATCCAGCAATTTTGTTTTGATTAGAGGTTTTTGAGAATACGTGATATGGCCGTCTTTTAATAAGATGACTTTCCAAAACTAATCCATACCTTCTCAAATTTTTATATAATTGAGAACATGAGCAAATGCAGTGGTAAGGCAGCAAAGAGGGGGGAGCACATGTGAGGTAGAGGTACGAGAGAAGTGCTCCTTCCAGTGCTGGCGACAACACGCATGCCAGCGATCGACCATTGCAGACCGTCCAGGCCTGTCATCGCTGGGTCAGGGCCCTGTGAATCGAAGTAACGAACATCGACGCCAATCTGTCCTGCAGGGTTATGCAACCTGCATCTAGCAAGTCCTTACCTCCTCGCCTCCCGCATACACGGCCACAAATGTCTTCATCAGCATCATCAGCCTGGTCCCCCATGAAGCAGTTCTCCCAAATGTCAACACGTGTACCCACCACTGAGGATAATCCATTTTCCTGAAGACACTTGATGACAAATGCGTGGGGTCAGAAGGCATGTTAAAAGATCAAGAGGCCAAAAAAGGATGATTAAGTCTGCTCTGACGCCCAGTTACTGATGCCAATCAGAGGAGGTAAGGAAGCCGGTCAATCGCAAAAATCCCGGCGGTCGGCACGCCTTGCATTGCCCCATGCTTGTAGCCTGCAGCATCTGGATGCAGAAAGTCAGGACTACCAAGTCCACCTGTGTGATGAAGATGACTACATTGCGGATCCATCCTGGTCTTTTCGCAACTATTGCTTGCGAGCGCTTCATCCTGACGAGGCGGAAGACGATGGGGTTAGTGTCAATACGTGTCCCGCCACAAAAAGGGAGAGGGCGGTCGCAGAAGTCCGCTGATATGATTCCGCCAGGCCACGTTCAGCGCAAACCCCGCTCCTCGCTTATCGCGGTCAAAAATGTCCAGGAAACCTCTCAAGCCTGGCCTTCTTGAGCAAGCCTCGTGATTCACCCAGCGATGTCATATGCCCGCTTGCCGTAAACGCATAAGTAGAGGCAAGAACCTTTAATGGTTTAACACCACCAACATAGTCTAGTCACAAGCAGGCGAATGCAAGAGTTGAAATGGGGGAACACTTGGCCCAAACGGCCAGACCGACGCCGGGCCTCCAGACCACTGTCACACCCTCGTCTCCGCCTCCTCTCCTCCGCCACCACCAAGCGTTCCTCAGCTGCCCATGTCTCTCAGAGTCATGATCAGGGAACAAGCCCACCGCAACAGCCTCCAACAGTCGCCCGGCGTACCACCCAACCACCAGAGACCCATCCTACCCCTTCTCCTTCTCCCAGTGTTGACGACCTGCACGCCGTACAGCGGCCAGTCTAGCAGCCAGCCTTCTGTCTTCCAGGTTTGGGAGCAGAAGAAACACTTTAACCCAAACCATCCCAAAGCCAAAAGCCTGAATGCCTTTCCGTCTGGTGGACACAGATGGGTTCCGCCACATCATGGCCCTCGCCTGCCCCCAATACCAGATGCCGAGCAGGCATTTCTTTGCCAGAAAAGCCGTCCCTGCCCTGGCCAGCCACGTTGTCATCCTAAAATTTTCTAGCTCGTTGTCTGCATCTGTGTCCGAAAATCCATCTCACCACCGACACATGGACTAGTAAGAACGGCCAATGGCCGCTATATCACTGGACAGCTCACTGGGTGAGCTGGTGATGTCTCGTGGGGTGCAAACGGTTGTCTCTCAGGCTCGGCGCACGCTCTTCAAAACCGACAGGGATGGTTGCAGCTCTTTCCCCCAAGGTCCTCTGGTGGCATCACGAGCCCAGAGACACCAGACCGAGTTGAAATTAATCTGCCTTGGAGACCGTCCACACACATTGTCAGAGCTGTGGCGGCCAATCACGAGACCGCGCCTAGGCTGGGTGACAAGAACCTTGTGCCGAGGCCAGGTGGTGTGCGATAACAGGCGAAATCTGCTGGCCGCCCTTAAGATCGGTAGGCTGGAGCACAATCCCTTGCCCTGGCACATGTCATGAACCTTGATCGTCCAGAAATTTCTAAAGAGCAACCCGGGTCTGGCCTGCCTGCTGATAGAAGGCTCGAGGTCCTGAGTTCGCACTTCCGCCGTTTCCGCACCCAGCTTCGTCCCGCCTGGCTGCGTTGCAGCGACAGCTCGCCTCCCCGTCACCGTCTCATGTTGACGTGGCAAACGCTGGAAATCCACCCTCCACATGCTCCAGCTAATGTGGCAGCAGCGCAATGCCATTACGCATACGAAGTGACACAATGGCCTGAAAGCAGCCGGTACGGACCTCAGGGGTGTTGAATCACCGAGAGTGGAGGCAGGTGAAAGAGCTCTGCACATCCTTGCCAGTTTTGAAGAAGCCACCAGAATGGTCATTGCGGACAAAGCCCTTGCATCATGAGCATTGAGGAGATCTTAGTTCTTGAACTGTATCGTTGGACACATCAGAACACGAGTCCCCGCCAGCGACGGTAGGAGGAGACGGAACACAGATGGCGGACACGGAGCCTTACTTCTCCGTCAAATCCACAAGGCCCGACAGTTTACAATTTCATCGGACATCATTAGCCGTGGTTCGGGGTCCAGAGCTAGGCAAGTGGCGCATCAGCTCTCTGGGTGCATCATCTCAGCAAGCAGGGCTTGTGTTGAAGCTGGCCCGGAGGCAGCGGCGGCGGAGGAGGAGGAGGAGGTATTCCTAGACACCGATGTTACCGACGTCCCAGCCTGAAGAAAAGAGGTGGCGCGAAGTTTGAGGCTGGAGGAGGAAGATGAGTAAGAGCAGTTTTGCCTAGTGCCCGCTCGACCCAGAGGCTTGGAAATTCAGCTCCATCTCTCACATGAGTGCTTGGATGCTCCTTTTCCTCCAATCATGACCTCGCATTAAGGCCAACAAAATGACCAACAAGTTACTGGGTGTGCCACCTCCGGATCCCCGGTACAAAACAAAAATCAAGCACTTTCCTTCCCCCACCCAAATGAGAGTAAAATGCATGGAAATTGAGACCTTTCGCCAGATTGATCAACTGGAGACATCATGTTTGCTTCTGCTTCACGTTCCCCAAATGTCCACGGTGGAACAACATCAGCGACGTGACAGCATAGAGTGCCAAGTAGGCGTAGCGGCAGCAGCAGCAAGGTGGCAGAAGCTAATGGGTGACCTCTGGCAAATCTTTTGTTTACCACCTCACCAACGCATGACAATGCAGGGCACACATCCAACACACATAGATCAGCTTAAGATCAATGGTGCACGACTATCTGCGTCCTCAACACCGATGTTTTTGCATGTGTTCCGGACCCAATAGACTTCTGGTACCAAAATGGACGAATGGCCCCGAGCGCTCGTTCCACTCCAAAGAGGGTTGTCCTGCCCAGCAGCCAGCGTCATATCTGAGCGGACCTTCAGCACAGCTGGAGGAGTCATTACAGACAAACGCATCCGGCTTTCCACAGAATAAAGTGGATCGTTGACTTTCATCAAGATAATCAGGCATGGATCCGTGATGATGTTGTGCCCCAATTGCCGAGTCACTGATTAGTTTGCAGTCTACATCACATTCCTTTTCAAACAGAAATGTCCTCTAGAAAACTTTTTTTTTTAAAATTGATCATTTCTACTGGCAATTTTTATTCTCCGTTCCCAACAGTACAGTTTGCTGGTTTGCAGTGAGGAGACTGTACAAGACAGCAAGGTTTCATGACAACACCGTATTCCATTTCATCACTTTATCTTAAGAAGTTTTCGCATTGTCAATGGTTTGAGGTCATGTAGCTGTAGATACAGCTTATAATTATGGTCCTTTTGGAACAGAAATGTGGCTTCTAATGCATTTCATCCCCTCACAATTTTTAATAGTGGCTGAGAAAGTCATATTTTAAATTTTTTGGTCCAAGCTGCCTTTGAATGCAGCAATACTCACAGGTCACTATTATAAAAAAAAATGGTGTTTCTAACTTACATTTGTTCTTCATAATTGACCAAAGTGGCTCAAGGGTCTGCTTTGAATTTTGGGGCAATTTGCCTGTGACATTCAGCTATACTACGAGGACCTATTCTAAAAATGGTGTTTCTAAACATACATTTGTTCTTCACAATTTGTCAAGAGTGGCTCAAGGTTGATGGTGCTGTCAGAAACAGGAATAGTAGGACACTGTTAATGGACACAATATTGCAAAATGACTTGTTTTTGCAAGATCTTTAACATAGCTACATCCCTGTATTGAGACAACCCATTTATACAATGAAAAAAAGAGAAACAAAGACATGGTGGATTCCATCCTTATTTTAAAAATGTGTTTTCTAAGAATTAAAGTACTAAAAACTGCATGTACAAAAGACTGTAGAAAAAATTCTCTGAATTGTACAAGGAGTACAGAAGACTTGACAGATGTAGTGTTATTCAGAGGAGATGGAGTTGAGCACGGACAGAGAACAAAGAACAGAGACAATCCTCCAGCACGTTGAGTAAAATGAAAAAAGAATGCAAGATAAAGGGCACCTGGTGGAACAGGAGCGTTAACCACCAGTATTTTCCAAGGTGAAGCTCAATTGGTCCGCACCTCAATACGAGGGGGAAAGCGCTACCCAGGTATTGACTAGTGTACAGAGAAGCTGGAGTTCTCACATTCCGCCTCCGCACTTTGCTTCAGCACGACAAGTTATCTTTCTGCGTCATCAGGGCATTTTAACCCTGCGTGTTAATAATGACGGACGCCAGCCAGGGCTTTCCCCCACCCACTGTAACTCCGGCCCTGGGTCATGCTGTGGCCCCAGGACAGTTTATAGTCAATGTCCAGTTCAACTAAAATGGTGTTGAAAGACTCCATTTTCCGCACTTTTTAAATGTGGGGTCATGCAGGTTTTGGGGCTCATGCTGTGGCCCAGGACAGGTATAGTCAATGTCCAGTGAAAACTAAAATGGTGGTGAAAGACTCCTTTTTGCGGCACATTTTAAATGTGGTGGTCATGCAGGATTGGCTCATTCCGCGTTCCAGGACAGGGATATTCATATGTCCCAGTTCAAGTAACATGATGGTTCAAATCATACTGCCTTCTGTGCACTTTTTAATTTGTGGGTGATGCGGTTTAAGGGTCAGGCTTGGTACAAGACGGGATAGTAAAGGACTGTGACTTTTTTCTGTGACATTTATAACCTAAGTGTGTTGCCTAAGTGTAGCACGTATCCATTTGACTGTTGTGGGATGTTAATTTCAGCTTCTCCAGCCATGTTTGGGTTAATAATAAGGTGTTAGTTGCTCACCCATAGACTTTAATGTCATCGCGCATAATCGATGCTCACTATTCGAAAACCTATCGATAGCGTCCGACATCGAGATCGATCTCGATAGCCAACGCAATCGCTCAACACTACTGCTCATTAGTTTTATAGAGTCCCTTGTAGGTAGGTAGCCAGGTATTAGGCCCACCTGTTGGTAAGAGAGAACTTGAGTGGGGCCCCACATGGAGGAAACTTGAGTGGGGCCCACTCAGTTTCCTACCCCCCCCTGCCTGTGTGGGCTCATTCAAGGGCCTCCTCTCCCACAGCCGTGTGGGAGCTCCACAGGTCCAGTGATGGCCCCCAAGGTCCTTGTGATTTGCTGGACCCGCCTGCTCATGCCCCTGGGATTCTGTGGGACCCCGCAAATCTTAGTGCCTCGACAGGGTCCAGCCAATCCCTGGGCCTCAGTTTGGGGCCTCCAAACCCAGGGCCCTTCAGTGCGGCCCCCACATCCCTGTGCCCTTTCATGCGGCCCTCACATCCCTGGGGCCCTTCAGTGCGGCCCTCACATCCCTGGGGCCCTTGTGTGCGGCCCTCACATCCCTGGGGCCCGTCAGTGGGGCTCCACAGGACTTTGAAGTGGCCTACCATAAAAACAGGGGCCCGCGCTGCAAGTGCAGTTAAACACAATAGGTTTACATTACACAGATTGCGTTCCGACTACTGCATCAGCTCCTGCAGGAATGGAGCAGTCGGAGCCCTCCTCCTTCCCTCTGGCTGCCAGGAGATCAGTACTGCCCGTCCCAAGGGCGGACTCACGATTACATTAGTGGGGGGGGTGTTCCCCAACTCCAGTCCTCACGCCCACCAACAGGTCAAGTTTTCAGGAATCTCCCACAAGAATGCACTGACAATACTGTTATTCCACCTGTGGCAGAATGCACTGACAATAATGACTTCACCTGTGCAATTCTAAGAAACAGAAACATGACCTGTTGAGTGCCTTGAGGACTAGGGTTGGGACCTCTGCATTAGATGACTTCACCGGCAGCCATAGGAGGAGGAGGGCCGACTGCTCCATTCTGCAGGTGCAGATGGCAGAAGTAAGGAAACTCAATCTGTGTAATGTACACCTATGTAGTTTAACATAACTTGCAGCGCGGCCCCCCCCACAGCAGATTGATTCACATGGTAACAGAGAGCAGACCATCCAGTCTAATCTTGCCAATCAAATCTAGTTTTAAACTATCCACTGGAGATCCGAGATCTTTTCTATCATCAATTACAAAACAAGAATCTCCATGTTTGGTAAAAAGGCGTTTTGGGCCCCTTTGGCTTCAGGGCTTAGATAGCCCCTCTTTACTTTGCGCCCCTTAAAGTCTACGTCCCTATTGAAAGCCAGTTAAGTATCACTTTCCAAACATGGATGCTATGGACACAGCAAAACATAACTGGTGTTCTCCTTAAAGTGAGTGTTCTCATTAATAGCTTTCAGCCTCTGTCTGTGAATGGGAGTTTGAATTGATGGCGGGCTAGCTTCTCTGCCTCATCCCCCCCTCTTCCCCCTCCCTATACCACTCCCTCTCAGCACACAGCAGCTATCCGGGACTGCTGCTAGAGTAACCCTGTGAGGTGCCTGCCTAGAGAGTCGTATGATTGCTAATAAGCAGAACAGCTTACAATATCCACAACGCTTAGCTTTACATATCTCCACATCCCAGCAACAACAAACAAACCCTCTCAAGAACAGAGGCAGGAAAGCTGCAAAGTGTTACTCAGATGTTCCCTAGTACAGGCATGACTGTTCACAATCTGTTATAGGAATATTATAGTTACGCTCCCACAGACATCATGATTATAGTAAACAAACCGGGTCACTCTGTCACTCTATTGATCAGCCACATTCACTGCTCAATCTGTGTAGAGAGCAGGATGAAGCGGCACACACAGGTTAAATCCAGGCCAGTATGGGACATAGAAGCCAGAGTCCTCCCTCCTCCTCCCTCCACTACAGAAGCATTCTGTGTCGGGAGGGGCTCTCTCTTGACCTGTCTTCAAAGGTGATGAGTCATTCAGACATGACACCAGTAAGATAAGGATCAACGGTCGGCTGCTCAGAAATTTGAGAAGCTGAGCACTCCTATGACAGGGCTACTCAAAATCAGTAGGACATTTGTAATGAACATAAATTGCAAAGCGTGCTTGTTATTTTAAAAGTCATTAATTAAAACCCAATCAATTGTAGCGA
>JAODAL010052110.1:0-26205 GCA_025379985.1 Phyllomedusa bahiana
CTATAGCTTCTTGCGGCCCCTTTTTCCGACCCCCCCTTTTTAGTAGATGAAATGCTTTCTTTTTGTTTTTTAGTGCTCCTTTAATTCTGTTTATCCAATTGGGGTTTTTCCCGTTTTAAATTTTTTTTTTACCTAAGGTATTTTCCCTCTTAAAAGTGGTAGCCTAGGATGTTTTTAAAAATTACCCATTTTTAAGTGGTTTTTTGGGTTGTAAAAACGCTGTTTCTTTAATGAATACAACGCACAGGTTGATAACCCTTGGTTTTCAATGTGTCAAAACTGAGAGATAGATTAAAATGTAAATGAGCTGATTGGAGCAAACTGGCTTCATTCCAATACCCCAAAAAAATCAGAATTAGAAAAATAAAAAAACATCTCTGAGACAAAACTGTGACACCCCCAAAAAGTATAAAAGTGAGTTCTTTAGTTGGATATACAAGCAGCCCCAGCAAACCCCCCCTAACGCACAGTGAGGCGGGGTGAGTGCCAAAGGTGCGCCCGGACTTATATAGTGCGGTGAGTCACAAAATCCCCCCCCGTCTTTGATTGGTTCTTTCGCACTTGTCATTTAGGCTATCCCTTTTTCCTCCCAGAGTTCTTTGCCCATGTAACCCCATGTGCTCGCACCATTTTTCAATTTAAAAAACACTTCGTTCCCCTGAATCCAACCCAAATTCGACTTTCTTTGAATAAAAGTTTTCTGAAATTCTAAACGAATTCCACTTCATTAGAATCAATTTGCCCATCTCTAGTCCTGATACATAAAAAAATAGAATTCAAATAAGGCATTATTACTTTTACTTGTAATTGGATCTAAGGACTTGCTATATCTGTATTATTTATCTGCTTCATTTTCTTTAATCTTGCATAAAGGTGATTGTGTTTTGGGAAACCTTTAAAAAATTATTATTTAAATTTAGTAACGGGCGAAGGTTCAGGGAGGGGGGCAGGCAAAGCATAGTCAAAAGTCAGCAGCAGAGGGTCAAACCAGGAAAACTGCGGCAATAAGCAAACTTTTAGGAAAACCAGAAAAAACCCACGAGAGTGAAGGGGAATTTACCTAATAAAAATTTAAAGCTGGGAAAGGGTATTAAAATGCAAGTTTAGGGCAGCGGTGGGAACTTTGGACGGTCCCCCAGGTGGCACGCAGGGTCCTCTGCTGGCACGATGCCAGGCTGGCCCCGGGTGCCTTTTGCACTGTGACCCCGGGCACGCGCCGGGAGGGCTCGGGTTTCCGGGTACAGTGCGGCCGGGAATCCCGGCAGCCCCGGCCCCCGCAGGCGGTCGGGACCCGTCGGTGGGCCCCTCGTCTGAGGGTTTTGTGCGGGGGGCCCTGGCTGTGCTGGGGAGGACGCGATTTAAATTACGTCAAGCCCCCGCTGCCCGTCCTCGAGCGCACGCCCTCATAGCTGGCCCGAGGGGCTGAGGGGGGTCCTCGGGGGGGAGAAGAGGGAGCCGGCTGGGGGCTGAGGTAAGGTGAGTTAGTGTTGTTATTTTACCGTAATTTATTTGTATTACAGGCTGGGGGCGGCTGGCTTTTAAAAGGGGTGGGGGCGGCTGGCTATATACAGGTGGGGGGGTGCAGGTATATACAGGCTGGGGGAAGCTGGCTATATCAGGCTGGGGGTTTCGGCTATAACAGGCTGGGGGGGAGTGGCTATTACAGGCTGGGGGCAGATCTGGGTATATACAGGCTGGGGGCTGCTATATGATGGGGGGCAGGCTATATAAGGCTGGGGGGAGTGCTATTTTTACGGGTGGGTGGAGCGCTTTTCGGCTGGGTGGGTGCTTATCAGGTGGGGGGAGTGGCTTATACAGGCTGGGGGAAAGCTGGCTAATAAGGTGGGGGGGAAAACTGGGTATTTAAGGCTGGGGGGGGAGGGCTTTTCGGCTGGGGAAGAGCTGCCCTTTTACTGTGAGGGGGAGGCTATATACAGGCTGGGGGAGCTTATATACGGTGGGGAGAGTGGCTATGTTCTGCTGGGGAGAGCGGTATATACAGGTGGGGGAGCTGGTATTTTACAGTGGGGAAGCTGCTATATACGGTGGGGGGAGCTGGATATACTGTGGGGAGAGCTGGGTAAAAATACTGTGTGGAGAGGTTATTATATACTGCTGGTGGGGGGAGTTTCTGTAATGGTTGGTGGGGGGTTATCTATTGGCAGGGGGGGGGAGAGTTATCTATATATGGCTGGTGGGGGGGAGCTATCTATATACTGGTGGTGGGGGGGGCTATCTTATTCTGGGGGGAGGGGGTTATCTATTATGGTGGTGAGGAGAGTTTTTGTTACTGGCTAGTGGGGAGAGCTATCTGTATATTGGGTGGTGGGGAGAGCTATCTGTTATGGGGTGGAGAGAGTTTCAATATACTGGCGGGGGGGGAGGTTTTATATACTGGTGGTTTGGGGGGTTATTATTAGGCTGGTGAGGAGAGTTTATGTATACTGGTTGGTGGGGAAAAGTTGTCTTTTAGGTGGTGGGGAGGTTTTTATATATGGTGGTGGGGAGAGTTATTTATAATGGTGGGAGGGGAGTTATCTGTATATGGTTTGGGGGGGAGTTTCTGTTATGGTGGGGGGAGGAGGTCTGTATACTGGTGGGGGGAGACGTTGTTTATGGCTGGTGGGGAGAGCTGTCTGTTATGGCTGGTGGGGAGAGTTGTTGTATACGACTGTGGGGGGTTTTTTTTGGAGTTGTTGTTTTTTTATGGCTGGGGGGGGGTTGTCCTTATATGGGTGGTGGGGAGGTTTTCTGTATATGGTGGTGGGGAGAGCTGTTTTTCTGGGTGGTGGGGGGGAGTTGTCTGTATTTTGGCTGGGGGTAGAGTATTGTCGTATCTGGCTGGTGGGGAGAGTATCTTTGTATTTCGGTGGTGGGGAGAGTATCTGTTGTTTTTGGTGGTGGGGAGAGCTATCTGTACAACAAAAAAGATTTGACTGCGGTATAGGAAATGAAAAACAGGTTTTGGCCGGTAATGGGGTTTTTTTTCCCACACACCCCTTATTTACGCATAAACAAAAAACAGTCTGGGCCAAAAAAATATGCAAACTTTGTTTTATAGAAATATATTAAAAATCATACAAAACCTGGATTTTTCTGCATTAATTTTATAAAACCCGGTTCAAAAATATGAAGGCATATTAAAGCAATTGTGAAAAACTTAGCTGTCCATGAGTGTCCCACCTTAGTGTCAGAGAGTGGTAACCTGCTCTGCCCTGCACATCCCCACTTTTGTGGTGGCGAGATGTGTCGGTATTATTCGTCAAATATGTGATGGGGGGGGTTTTGTGTTTTTTTCAGTATATTGGTGGTGGAGTGGGGTGTTGTGGTTTATTCAGTCACTATTGGTGGTGGGATGTGGTGTGGTGTTTTTGGGATTATTGTCATTGTGGGGGTGGTATGTGGGATTATTCATCACTTGTGGTGGTGATATGTGGGGGGTGTTGTGGTTTTATTCGTCATTGTGGTGGTGTTGTGGTTTATTCATCACTTGTGGTGGGGGTGGTTTGTGGTATTATTCAGTCACTATGTGGTGGTGTTGTGGTATTATTCAGTCACTATGTGGTGGGGTATGTGGTGGTGGGTTGTGGTATTATTCAGTTACTATGTGGTGGTGGTATGTGGTATTATTCAGTCAATTGTGGGGGATTGTGGTTCCCGGGGGGTGGTTTTCAGTCAACGTCTGCTGAGACCTGTGTACACTGTACACCCAATAGGGCCTGTATAGGGGAAATAGGGGCAAGGGATGGGCTAAGCGGCCGCACTTTCCCTTTGTTTAATTTTTGCACCCAACTTTCTTCCCTGTTTTTGGCATCGTCAGCGGCACTTTGCGGAAACAAGGTATTTTGGTCCATTTTGGGCCTGGTCCAAAAATTTTCGCCCACTGCCTCAAATTGGGGTTGTGCTTTCCCGGTCAAAAGCAGCAAAAAAGGCTGGAGGGGAGTGGGGGGGATTAAATGGGGCGGCCGAAGGAGAATAGCAAACCCCCCCAAATGCCCCCCCTGTTCTAGTCGGGGAACTGATTCCTCCAAAAGCTTGAGATTAGTTTGACAGGCCAAATTTTCAAAACCCCCATGCGGGAAAGGGAGTTTCATTTATTTTCAGTGAGATACTCTAGTATAGCATCTTTTATAAAACCTTCAAACATTTTACCTACAACAGAGATTAAATTTACCGGTCTGTATATTTTTTGTTATCAACACAATATCTTATATTATATCTAGAAGAAACTCAGTGTTTCTTAAGGTGAGTAACAATATTAAAACTATAACCTTCCATTGCAGATAATTTCTTAAAAAAACCTTTGATTATACTACCAACAATGATCGTGAGTGGTGTTGGCGAATTTGGAAAAAGGTTTTGTTGAGTCAAATTTTTTAAAATTTTTTAAAATCATGACCGTCTTTGTGTAGGTCACGTATTTCCTTTGAATGCCTTTTCGACCTTACTCTCTGTACTGAACAACTGCCCTCCAGTGTTTGTTTGAAAAAAGGCAGAACCCCCATTTTCTAGCATTTGGGCAGGAAAAACTGCTAGTTAGATTAGTTGGGGGGGGAGGGGGACAGCTAGCTTAGAGAATCACACACGCCAATAGTTATTGAGTTAAGGAGTTTTGCATAGCTTTTTATAGCATTGGTTTTGTAAGTGGCTGATTTTTCCCATCTTTATTCAGAGTGCCCAAAAGTTAAATTTTTTCCCCTTGGGGGTTATCCACTGAAAAGGCACCTTCACAAATCCCAAAAAAAATTGTTGCAGTTTTGGGTTTTCCAGGTTTCTTCCATAAGACGGGCGTGAACAATTTCCAAAAAAAGAAATCTTTTTTAATACTATTTGCTGGTTTTTACATTTTTTGTTTCAGAAAATTTTGTTTCCCGTTTGCTGCAAGGGTTCTTCAAAAACACAACTTACCAATTTTCAATAAAAAAAAATTTTTTTTTAATCCTATTTGCCAGTTGTAAAGAAAGGGCATTTAAGAACCTGTTGTTTTGCTGTCGGGGTTTCTTAAAAAAGACCCTTTTTCACAGATATTTCATGAAAAAAAAAATTTTTTAAAATCCATTTCCATTGCAAAGTATAAAGATTTAAAAACATTTTGATTTGTGTCGGGTTCTTCATAAGACCCCTTTTCAAGATGTTCCATAGAAAAAAAATTTTCTAATCCATTTCCAATTTGGGATTCAAGAACACTTCGAAGTTGTGTCTTGCTGTCAGAGTTCTTCCATAAGACCCCTTTTCACAGATATTCCATAGAAAAAATTCTGGTTTTGGGGTCATGCTGCTGTAAAAGACATCGATAGTCAATGTCCTATTCAAAAAAACCTTGTTTCAAATACCATTTCTTCAAAAGGTCTTGTTTTGGGGGTCAAAAAGGGGTTTTTTAAGCGGCGGGAAGGGGTGTAGGCGTGGACTGGGGTTACGAGACAAGGCCCTCCTTTAGTGAAACTGGACAACACACAACCAAGCACTTTGGTCATTTCAGGACCGCGGCCTGTCTTCGTTGGTTGGCTCCCTGTGGTTTTTTTTTCAAAGAGCATCGCCAATTGTTCTTCAGGGGTTAAACAAACTGCTCAAGGGGTTTTCCCCCCGCCCCCTCAGTCACGGCCCACAAATGTCGTCCATCACCCAAACCTAAAACAAACACAGCCAAATGACCCATGTACGGGCCCAAATCCCTTTAAAAATCCATATTTGAAGAGCCTTTTGTAACCCCAATGCAAGTCAGTTCCCGATGTCACCACTATAACTGTGACGGAGTTGCCATCTTGCCGTATTGGCCCCCGGGGCGGTAGCAGTATTAGATTAGTTGGGGGTGGTGTACAGCAAGCTTAGGGAATCAAATTTAAAAAAAAGTTTTTTTATTGTGGCGATCTTTTCCATCTTTACTTTGATGCTCAAAAGTTTTTTTCTGCTGTTTTTTGGGGGGACAGCTTTGCAGAAGCAGCATTAGCAAAAATGCTATCAAGTTAAATTTTTTACATACGGTTGCTTGCTGCAATTTTTTTTTTTAGTGTCCAAAAAAGGGCACTTTTTTTCTGGTTTTGGGATCAGCATGTTAGAATTTTTTTAATGTCCTTTAAAAAAAATGATTTCTGTTTCTACCAAAAAAGTTTACTTTGGGTTTTCGTAGTGGTGGTGTAGTGTATTACTGATGGAGCCTTTTTTACGTTTTGGGCCCCCCTTCCCCCGCAGGTTTTTTACAGTTCCCCCTTTTGGTTCTGGGATTTTTGCTCACCATTCTTGTGTCATTTTTACCCCTGGGGGGAAACTTGCAGGAACCCCCGAGGGGAGATTCAGTGGGTTTTTTATGTCTTACATTTTTAATTATTTCTTTTCCCCTGTTATTTCTTCCCCCAACGCTTGCCTATTTCAGATTCAGTCTTCCGTGGTGCAGGGCTACAATTTAATTTCGGTGTCCCTTCGACCTCCCCTTTGGGCTTACTTTTAGGTGCTTTTGAAGTTGAGGCATGGTAACGAAAAGGGGCCCCATTTCCCTTTTTTCCCCCCCCCAAGAAGTTAAGTTAGGGCCCGCTTGCAACTTTGTAATGTTTTATTGGTGGGTGCAAAATATTCCAATGGGGGAAGGGTAAGGGCCGTGCGGCCCTAGTTATGGGGCAGCGGGAGTCCCCCTAAAGGGGCCCTAAACTTGAGGGGGCCCCAAAAACCCTTTTAACATAAAAAGAAACCGGGATGGAAATGGACATGGGAATGGGTGGGGTGTCAAAAGGGCGTAGGGGGGAGTACTCCTTTCAGAGGGGCCCAATCAAAAAGGGGCGCGTATATTAAAAAAAAATAGGAACTGCAATTTGGGGGGGCCCCCTTTGATTCAGCTGCATGGGGGGCCCAAACTGTTAATAGAGAAAAGGACGGGATCCCTGGGGTATCATCACCCCCTATAAACATGGCCCTTGGCGAACTAAAAGTTCCCTTGGGATGTTCTTGCTGCACCCAAATATACAAGTTTATGGGCCCCGGTGAAAAAAATGATGGGGGCTCCTACCCGTTCCTGTGTCATTTCCCAAAAACCCTTTTTTTCTTATGTGTCAAAAAGGTTTTGGGCCCCCTCAGATAGGGCCCCCCAAACGGGTACCGTGCACCTTTTTTAGCTATGCAGTCCTCATCTTTTTCAATTTTCCCTTTAAAGGGAAAGAAAGATTTTACCTGTGAATTTTTTCTGTGCTCTAGGCCAAATTTTTTTCACTAATTGTTCCACATATCCCGTTTTTTTATCGAATTAAATTTTCGTTTTCCCCCACCTATGTTAGTATAAAAATTAACCTGAACATCATCTCTTATTGACTTTAATGTGGTTCGGCGTTCAGTTCGGCATTCGATTCGGCGTTCGGCTCAAATTTCTCAAAATTTCTTCAAAACCTCTGAAGACATTCTATTCTACTGATTTAAGAAAACCTGAACGCATGGATAACAGGTGTCTGAGATATAATGGGCTAATATATATAATATATATATATATATATATATATATACTGAAAGCAAACAACAAGGCGGTCTCCAAAGCAAAGATTCCACATTGCATGATTGCAACAGTTATAGTATTCAGCAGACCACATAGCTTAATTCCATTTACATATATTTCTCATGCTTGAGAAAGAAGGTGTTAGACATCAAAACTTCCTGCACAGGTGTGTGTTCAGCTCCTTGTCTGAATGCTTGCTCCAACTACCCAAATTGACAGTATGCTGGACCTTTTGAAATAAACTTCAGAGAGCTATGTACAGGATTTATATGCTGAAAGTACTTTTACCAGTTCCAATATTGCTGGACTTTAAATGTGTTAATAAATATACGTGATTGAATTTAAACTATTCAGCCTGCTGAATACTATATTTGAAGTATGGATAACAGGGTCATTTTACGTACAAGGTATATATTTTTAGAAAAAATAGAGAATTAAAAAGAATCATGATGTCATCACAGAAAGACTGGATGAGTGGACAGTTTAATTTCCACCACATGTACTCCTTGACCCATCTTGCACTTACACATGACCAACATACATATGAATGGGAGAGGAAAATCTCATGCAGGCAAAGAACCCCCCCCGGAGCTTAAGCAAAGGGGGGACATGACTTTGGGAGGGGGGGACCTAGAGCGCCTTTCATAGTCTTTTAGTTCCTGGCTGTATGGGCTGTATGGATCTAAGCAGAGGTAGTAGGTATGTTTTAATGTTTTAATGTTATGAGCTTTCAGAAAGAAGGGGGACATGTTGTTGAGAGTGAAAATCTATAGTGTCTGGATGCTCCTCTGGCTCTTGTCAGTATAGCTTCACAGATATGAGCTAGGTGGTTTTTGCTGTTTGGGGGAGGAGGGGGGCAGAAGGGGGGAGCTATTTTTAGGAGGGTGGGGTTTAGGATTAATATAACATCCTGTCGGCCCTTCCTCTTCCTCTTTCACTCTCTGGTAGAACTTGAGAAAACGTGTCCCTCCCACCCGCCCAAATTTTAATGAATGCTTTTCAGTTTGTGTTTAGCTATTGTCTGTACAATGAGGCATGTATTATTGCATCTGTTTATATTGTTTCCATCTTTATGGGGTATGATGAACAGTTATTATTTTGGATTGTTGAGTTACATGTTGGCATTATCCTTAAGCCCAAGGGAAGAGCAATCCTTCATCCATGGTTCCCTAGATGTTTCCTCCACAGGGGGTATTTCCTCTCCTGAGTGGTGTCGGATGACTCCTAGTGAGTCTGGGATTTGCTAAATTGGTAAAAAAAAAAAAAAATAACAAAAAAAAAAAAAATGGAAAAAAATATAATAATTAAAGAAAATAAGTTTTAATAGTAATAAAAAAATGAATACGTGAATGACTGACAAGTGTTATATGTTTATGGCATAAACTGTCACAGCTTTTATGTTGCGGTTCAGGAGTCAGGTGGAAGTTACAGGCCAAGTTATGGTGGACTAATTTGAACTAATACATATCACAAGGCATTATGGGAAAGGGGCTGAGAAGCCCACAGCACCCTCTGTTGGTTGTAACAAATCCTCAATTTGCTTTTGACCCACCGAGTCTTGAGAAAGCTAAAAGGTTTTTTTTAAAGCCAAGCCAGTATCTCCCCTCTCCCAGACAACGCTGTTTGGGGAATTTTTGTCCCTCTTAAAGTCAGAGTAGAGAAGATACTGGCTGGCTGTGTGGGAGGCATCGGGTAGCTCAGAAAGGGAAGATTCTCCTTAAGGAAAACCACGCCGAACGAACGGCTTGTAGATTTTTGTTTTGCCTTTTCGCCCTTACTTAGCATCTGCATTATCACAAGGCATTATGGGAAAGGGGCTGAGAAGCCCACAGCGCCCTCTGTTGGTTGTAAAAAATCCTCAATTTGCTTTTGGGACCCACCGAGTCTTGAGAAAGCTAAAAGGATTTTTTAGCCAAGCCAGTATCTCTCCAATTCTACAGACAAGCTGTTTCGGGATTTTTGTCCCTCTTCAGTGCAGAGTAGAGAAGATAGGGCTGGCTGTGTGGGAGGCTCGCTAGTTTGAAAAATATTTGAGAGCCCCGAAAACAGCTGTAGACTTTTTTTCTTCCCTCACAAATCGAAACACAAAGGGTAGAAAGGGGGACGAAGACACCTTTCTTCGTACCAAACCTAAGCGACTGCCACCGTTTTAGTTTAGTTATAAGACGGTCCGTGACCAATCTTATAACAAGGCTAAACCAGCCTTTTGGGGTAGCTATAATAAACATAGACCGAGTATTAGGCGTGTGCGGCCCGTTTTATCAAGACAGTCTAACTCAGATTAAAGTTTTAGATTTAATTAGCGTGGAGGGCACACTAGGGCAGATAATTTTATACACGATGGGGTAAAAATATAACATGGTAGGAGACAGATACAAATACAATTTTTGGAGTACAGACAAAAGGCAGTTAGAATAATCAAGTTACCGTGTGCTTGCTTGGGGCCCGGCCTCATGGGAGGCAGATGTGAGCTACCCAATGCCTCCCACACAGCCAGCCAGTATCTTCTCTACTCTGCACTGAAGAGGGGCAAAAATCCCGAAACAGCCTTTTTCTGTAGATGAGAGATACTGGCTTGGCTAAAAATCCTTTTAGCTTTCTCAAGACTCGGTGGGTCAAAAGCAAATTGAGGATTTGTTACTAACCAACAGAGGGCGCTTTTGGGCTTCTCAGCCCCTTTCCCATAATGCCTTGTGATATGCAGATGCTAAGTAGAGGGCGAAAGGCAAAACAAAAACTCTACAAGCCGTTCGTTCGGTGCTCCTCCCTTTAAAGGGGAGAAACTTCCCTTTTTGAACTAATACAGTTTTGATTAAACCTCAGGGTGGGAAGGGGGCTGAGCTTTGGAAGGGGAAAACCTTAAGGATGGCATTTAAAGGTAAAAGTCATGCAGGGGGGTCGGGGAAAGGGTTCCCGGGTTTAAGCAAAGAGTGGAGGAAATCCTCTTTCAGATGGGTTTTATGGTGACCCTTAAAGATGTTTTCTGGGCTTTGTACAAATACAGCAAGCCAGGGCGGTGAGCCCCCCCGTTTTTGAAAATAAGGGGGTTTTTTTTGGCCAAGTACCTGGGCATTTTTCAGAAACGAGGCTGGGAAAATTTTTACCCACCAATTTTGGCTTTTTTCGAGCCCCAAAAACTTTTCCACCTTTTACTCCTTTCTTTAATTTGGGTTGTATTTTCCCTGTGGTTTAAATAAAGTGTAGGGGCCATTATTTTTACACCAAAAGTATAGTGTGTGTTGTGGCTTTATTCTAGAATTTAAGTTGGGTTGTATTAGGTGAAGTGGAGTTTCATCCCATATCCAAAAGTCAAGTGCTGTTTTTTATCACTTGGTCAATATCATAAAGCTATTTTACTAAATTTACATAGTTTTAAGAAAATATTATCCCAGTCTCTTGGTTTCCATCATTCCTTCTCCCAACCAAATACAAATGACAATGGTGACCTAGTTATCTTATGAAGCAGCAACCTGTACAGTTGTTACTTTTAGTAAAAAGTTGCCTTTTTAATGAAAAAATCCCCAAAAATAGTTATAAGCATGTAGAATGTTCGAAGAAGCATTTTAAAAATCAAAACTTAGAAGGTTTCTCCCCTCATTACTTAAAATGGTTTTTAAAGGGTGTTTCCACCCTTACTTTTGTGGTATACCCCTAGAATACCCTTTAAACAATAAATGGAACCCCCCCTTGGACCCATACGTTTCTAGGGATCTGGCCACTGAAAGGCTCAGAGTGCACAAATTTTATTTATCAGGGGTTTTTTTGGTCGAATTTGGGAAATCCACAGAAAAGATAAGATCATCACAAGTGCAACGGGTTCGTTCTAAGCTGATATGCCATCAAACTGGATGGTGGAAACACTCCTGTAGTGAAACTTGTGGAGA
This sequence comes from Phyllomedusa bahiana, assembly GCA_025379985.1. Lineage (NCBI taxonomy): Eukaryota > Metazoa > Chordata > Amphibia > Anura > Hylidae > Phyllomedusa > Phyllomedusa bahiana. The sequence goes on from JAODAL010052110.1 coordinate 11,359, forward strand.
ACACCTTCATCAGGTTAGATCTACTAAAGGGGTTACTTAAACTCCCCTCACCTTCGTTTCAGGCTGGGCTGTCTTCCCTCGCCACTTCTGTTTTTTTGTTTCCTAGGGGGGGTTCACTATCATGCTGATTGGTGCGTGGACAGAAAATTCCCAAATTTGCCTGTTTGGAATTGAACAGCTCCAAACATTGATGTATTTGAGTTGCACTTGACTGCTGGAGTGGTAAACTATTCCCATTTCCCACTTTGTACCTTTCAGACAATTTATCAAAAATTAATTTTTGTTTGGGGCTCACTTTTAATGTTCTGTCCAACCTGTCATTTTATTTTCGGGTTTGGAAGCCATGTGAATTTAATGTACAAGTTTTTGAAGGGGAAAAAAGATAATTTTAGGGGAGTGTTGTTCGGTCAGTGGCTGTGTGGGGTGTGAATTTACAGAGTCATAAATTTTGCTCTTTCTGAGCCCTTTAAATGCTTAACCTCTTGCCAACATGTGGGGTACATGTACTATTACACCCAGACAGAAGCATTTGATTGAAATAAGGCAAATATATTGAAATAAGGATAATATACTGCAGTACATAAATACTGTAGTATATTACACAAGCAATCAAGCGTTCACATATTCAAGTTCCCTAGGTGACTAATAATGACTGTGAAAAAATAAATAAAAAAAGCTTTTAAAGAAGCTTCTGTGACATTTCTCATGTGTAAAACAGATTCATTCTGTGCGATAGTCAGGCACTACATACAGTATCTAATGGGAAATAAATTGCACGTCGATATGGTGACACTTCTGTATGCATGTTAAAAATGCCAATTGTGTGATATAGTTTCCACTAATGTCTTTGCTTGCCTTACCATACAACTTTAAATAAAAATATATGTTGCACATACAGAAGTTTTAGAAATATATTTTTTCTATGTGACATGTACAGCATCACCATTTGCTTCTATTGTACTTGTTGGACAATCGGTCATTGTGTTTCTTCTTTTCTTGACCTTTCTTTTATGTTACCAGGAAATCCTCAATGGAGACATCTTCACTTTTGACTGGTTAGTCAATGTTCGCTCCTGTCACTGCTGGGCAGGTTATCTGAGGTAGAGATGTCTGACATAACCATGTACACTGCAGGCAATAATCTATTATAATGGCATTATTCCTGCTATAGGAAAGAAACTAGGAAAAAAAATCAAGTCACAGGTGTTTTTTATTTTTTAATGTCTTAATATTCACTTTTAGATAAACCCCTTTCTGCTCCATTTACAAAACGTTTATTCTCATTTTACAGGAGTATGCTTGTGTGGTTTTGGGGTGTCAGGGCAGTATCACCACAATTTTAATGCCACAGCTGCAAGATGTGAATGTGCATTTTCAGTAGTGCATTTTAATCACTGAAGTGATTTTTTTTTAAAAATTCTATAGCGATGTGAGGACAGTGAGTACAAAACAAAAAAAAAAAAAGCATTCAGTCAATGCTGTAGAACCCACCCATAGCCTGCCCAGGAAATGAGTACCTTGAAAGGCTATGAAGTGATATTAGACAGATGGGACAACCCCTTTAATAGCATTTTATGAGGTTAGTAAACCATCATCAAGAAACAACACCTTTCTTGTTCATTGGCTTTATCTAGTATTGCAGCTATCTCATACACTTAAACAGAAAAAGATTATACAACCTTGTTAAGAAGCTGTGACAAGCAGGGATGCACCAGAGATTTATATGGGGTACAATGCTTTATTACCCCTCACAAAACATTAATATTAGCTGCCATTAACTGTAGATGATAGACCCCTAAAGGGACTCATACCATACATTATCCAAACAGGGAAAATCCTTAAAGGTCTTGTCCCATCTGGCTGTTTTCGCTCTTCACAGCTTCTTCAGGATCCCAACTCCTGAGCAGGCTGCAGGCGGTTATACAGCACTGACTGACATTTCAGTTCTACTAGCTTCTATTCCTAGCTGTGTCTGTTAGAGGGATATAGGTGATGGAGGGTTGTGGAAAAATATAACACTGTCTAAGCAGGAAGTCTGGGTAAAATGTGAGCTATAGTATTGTAGGAGTTGATGGTACAACACACTACTAAAAGGTTTAATAATGTTTTAATAATGTGGAATATTATTTGCACTGTTTTTCTATATCATTGTATTGAAAATGTTCTAGAATTTACCTCTTTTACACCCCTGTGTGCAGTCAGTAGCTTCTGAGCATGTGTGTGAGCCATGTCCAGGTGTGAAGTGTTATAGAAATGTAATCATTTGCAGCTACTCAAGGCCTTGGCGGGAGTAACCATAACAACATCAGAGGGTGGGGTCACATTAGAAAGTTATACAAGATAGGTTCACTTATCATTCTGGGTCTTCTCCATCAAGGAGTTGGGATCTTTGTCTTCACCTAGAAAGCTTTGCTCTCTCACCAAGGAGTATGGGTCTCTTCATTGACATCCACCTTCATTGTGTCAGTGTGAACAACTGCAGGATTCGGCTTTAACCCTTGGACTTCCCTGGCTGCATGGGAGTGGGACAAGTTAGCTCAGCGAGGGACTGGGTTTAGGAACATCTCTACCCTGCCTCGGTCTACAGAGTGGCTGCATCTGAAAAGGAGGAATTTTATAACTGAAAGATGTCCACTGCCATGTGCTGTACTATCTTTGCCGGGGTTTAAGTAAAGAGGCCTAAGACCATTTGCACCGTTAAATCCTTGTCTCCTGCCTGCTCATTTCTACACTGCACATCAAAGGCACTTCGCACCTCCATCTACACATGCGGGCAGTCGAGGGAGAGACCACCGCCAGAGTGTGCCCCGAGGGAACAACTACCACCATCATCTCCAATCATGCAGACCACCTCTTCTCTGGTGCCGAGTGCCGGAGGAGCAAGTGAGGTGCAGGTAAGCGAGGTACTAGCCACCATGACAAGGACCGGGTCCCTGGGACCCGTGGCTTGCCGCTCCTGCCTCCCTCTCCTCTGCCTTTCTCCGTGCCGCTCTGGTTCTCCACACTAGCAGAGCTGTATTTGTTGTAAGAGGAAACTTCTGATGAAAGATAAACACTTACAAGCTACCAAGAAACACTGTTAGCTGCTGAGTAACCCTGTCATTTTTTATGTTATTATACGTATGTATGCTCTTCAGACCTAACAGGATGGTACAAGGCTGATCCTAGGTCAATAACTAATAGAAAGATTAGATCAGAGACTGAAAAGCAAGCTCCCTTCCTGCAGATAAGACACAGCAGGGAGAGACGTCATCAAAGGACACAGAGGTGGTTGGTAACTAGAACAACTTGTGTAAGCAAGCAGGAGATAAGAGCTGCTCTAGCTCTAAAATAAAACAATATTGAAATGGCAATGTGTTTGGCAATTTACCTTTGATTTACCTTTGCCTGCATGTTTAAAGCTAAGCAATGACAGGAATGCATATTAAAAGTCAGTGGGCCATCTTGAGTCACTTTAATTGGATGTTCTTATGTAGTCAAGTCCTTTTCATATGCCTTTCTGGGACACTGAAATGCTATTGATGGAGTTACTTACTGTAGCCCCCCTTCTATGAGGAGCCAGTCTTGGAAGAAGTTCTCATCATAGCAGACCTCAGGCATTCATTCATTCATATGAATGGCTATTATGTAATACTACATGTATAGCCAGGCGTGGTTATCGCGGACAATTCCAGATGACCACTAGGGGCAGACGCAGACTCAGACTGGCCACCAGTGAGTCTATGAACCCCCATGGTGGGCCCCAAGCTCCTGTAGTGGAGCTACCACTGCCGCCACAGAGGGCCATCCGCTACATCCTGCCTCAGAACGCTTGGGTTCCCTGTGCTGAGCATTCAGAGGCAGGGCTCGGGAATCGAAGACAACGTTTATAAATGGACTTTACAAGGACTTATGTTTGGTATTGATTTAGTTTTTCCTAGGCAAACATTTTCTGTGTTCTTCACTAAACAAGTAGACAGTGGTGAGCTCCACAACATGAGAAGATCATCTAAAGCTCATTCAGTACTGTTATTTTCTTATGGTTTAAAAGTTTTGCTTTTTATTTTATTGCTCATTTAAATTGTACGGTGTTATTGAAAAGCAGCCTAATTTACTTTTATAACAACCCCCATCTTATAATGCATGGATTTACAAACATTTTAAATATTCAATGTTCACTAATTTGAGTAAATTGAGAGACAACACAAACACATCGCCATGCTAATTCATTATGTTGATGCGCTCTGCGAGTTGAGTCTTGGTATAGAATACAGAAGAAGCTGTAATGTTGACTGGATGTAAAAAATAAGTTTAGTAAAAACAGTACAAATGTTCCACTGACGTACACATCACACTCTCCCCCTTTTGAGAAACATGCAGAAACTAAGAAAAAAGCAATTTTCTAGCTGTAAATTGGAATGCCTGCCAACCAGTTAAATGCCGTACCACCAATTAGTGGCTAATTCCTCTTGGGTATTAGCAGACAGGAAGTTTTCATTGATATTACTGCAAATCACTAGCTTACAATATTATTCTAAATGCACACAGATCTTAATTAAAAAAATGGCTATGATGCGATCAAACAGATTGGTCTTTCATTGCTTCTAATCCGGACACATCCCAAAATATATGACAATCTGCTAAACAAAAATGAACAAAACATATATGTCTAGTGGATGCTTTGATGAATGAAATCAATCAAAAATTTGTCAGACAACTCATAGACTCATAGACAACTCATAGACTCTCACATTTAAAAAGATATACTTTAAATATATACTTTTTTCTGGATGACTCTGTGGGATACCACTTAGAAACATAATCTGTTGTCCATATGTAAAATGTGTTACCCTTAGGATTCATTGCTATATCTGTCTTACATCCAAAAACTTGACTTGGTGCCTCTAAGCCCCAATGGAATATCTGCAGTAGCTGCCATGTGCCATTAATAAAAACTTGTACAAGCGACTTCATGCCCCCTACCTCCCAGTGACTAGGTCCAAGTTTTGCTATCTGACTGCTGTGTCTCCATCATCTACATCCTTGCTTCTATCTATTTTTCTATCCATTTATCTAATTCTCTCAAAGTATCTACCGATCTCTCCACTGTTTACAAAGGTTGTTTCAGTAGCTATTGTGAATGGATTGATATGATTTAGTGAAATGTGACATGAACATGCTGTGGTGTGGGACAAACACAAAGAAATCATAGCAAGTGTCCCCCATTAGCATTCACACAAACTGCAGTGGTGATGTCTTCACCTGGACATAGAAAGAAGTAAACAGTAGACCTATGAAAGGAAAGAGCAGGGCAGTGCTAGATATGAGGTAAGGAGAGAGAGAAGTTGATACGTTTATTTTTTTACTTTTATAGGGCAGCAGTATGCAATTAATATAATAAAAAAGTACCAGACAACTCTTTAAAGGCCACTGATCTAGCCAAAACTTTGCTCTGCATTAATGAAAGGCAAACACACTGAAACATATACTTTTATACTTTTCTCATGGAAGAGTTACTGGTTTGGTTTAAAATCCCGAGTCATGTTTCACGGCTCTTTACCACTTCTTGACTTATGAAATAACTGTACATCATGATGAAGGTTAGCGAGTATTGAGCAGGCCCACTCCATACACAGCATGTGCTGACTGTTAATTACAGCCACCGATTGCTGTTAGCTGCCAGGATTGTAGTTATCCACTTATATGCCATAGTAAATGCAGCTGTGGCATCTCAGTAGTTAGAAAACGGCACAGCACATTATTCCACTGTCCGATCTTGGTGCAACAAATTTGCAGGGTGCAAACCAATTTTCATAGCAGTCGAAGGCCTACAAAAGGCCTGTCATCTTAGTTCTCTTATTGAAACATTATTCTGCAATGCTATTGTATTGCAGAATAACGTAAGAGATTTCCCCCTTAAACCTTGCCTGACTACCTATATGGCCCCTATAACCTACCTAAACCCTGTCTACTGACCTACATTGGACACTATAACCACCCCTAAACCATGCCTACCTACCTATATGGCCCTTATTACCCCTTTAAACCCACTTAAACCCAGCCTACCTACTTTTATGACCCCTATAGTTAACTAAACCCTGCCTGCCTACCTATTTGGACCCCAAATAGCCTACCTAAACCCTTACTGCCTATATGGGCCCCCTATAGCCTACCTAAACCTTTCCTGCCTATATGGGACCCCTACAGCCTATCTAAACTCTGCCTGCCTACATGGGGTACCCTATAGCCTACCTAAACCCTACCTGTTTGACTGCCTATATAGGCCCCCCTGTAGCCTACCTAAATCCTGCCTACCTATATGGGCTCCCTATAGCCTACTTAAACCCTGCCTGCCTATATGGGTACAACCTATAGCCTACCTACCTGTGTGAGCCCCACCTATGGCGTATCTAACTAACTACCTACCTATGTGGACCCCACCTATAGCCTACATACCTAGCTACCTGAGGCCTACCTACAGCCTACCTATCTAGGGACTGCCTACCTAATTGGGGATTAACTACTGCCTATTTAGGGCCAATCTACCTACCTACCTGTAGAATACCTACCTAACTAGAACCTGTCTGCCTACCTGTGGCCTAAGTACTGCCTACCTACCTAGGAACCATCTACCTATCTACCTGCGGTCCACCTATTTGGGGCCTATGTACTGCCTATCTACCTGTGGCCTAACTGCTGCCTACCTACCTACCTGGAGCCTACCTACCTAGATCCTACCAACCTTTCTAATGGGTTCTACTTACCTAGTAATATGATTGTGAGGGCTACATAGCATAGCTGTAACACAATCTCAAGGGGGTGAATCCTCTATTCAGCTAAGTTTTGGTCTGTACCCGCTCCCCACACCGGGGAAGTTTGGTAGGTGCTGGAAAAGTGAGGATTTGAAGATATGTGTCCAAATCTGCAGGGATGAGTGGTGGCCGGGAGAAGTCATCATGGTGCTCTTGATCAGATGGCGAAGAAAAGGGTGGTAATATACAGTCTTCAGAGCCTATGTACATTGGTATCTACCACTATATGGTCACTGTATGGAAGTAGTATATAATCTTTAGAGCACCTGTGTACACTGGTATGTATCACTATATGGTGGTAATATTAGACTTTATTTACTGATCTTTATTCATTAATACTAGTCACTATTTGGTGGTAATTTGTTGTTGTGTTCTGGCGGTATAATCAAGTCCTTATGTAGGAGCGCTATTGGTAATGTTGGTCTTGGTTTAGTGGGATTCGTTTGGTAGCCGTATGATGGTGATATGCATAGTGAGTCATTTGCACCTTGTATTATCTAGTAACTGCATAACCTAAGAGGACCTGTGGTTGAGGGAGGTGGGGAGGAGCTTTCCTATTCAAAAGTTTGCTATGGTGCCCAGGCTTCTCTAGTTACGCCCCCGATACTAAGAATGCTAAAACTATACTTGAATGTTGAAATAATTTATTTACTGACAACATTCTGAAAACTATTGTTAAATACACAAACCAATATATTGACACAAAGACAAATTCTCCAGAGAGAGAGAGAGACCTCAGACCCACAGAAGAACTTTAACTCATTGACTTGTATAGAGAGAATCGTCAAAGTTTGGAGGAACTTTAGGGGAGAGAAGGTGACGACATAGAAAGAATTAGCTTTGTAATGAATCTTAAACTATTCAAGACCTTGATCCATTGCCATTGTTTTCATGACTGAATTTCTTTGCAAAGTTAAATGTGGGTATCAATTCACAAGTGATTTTCCAATCAACTGGAACCACTACGTAGAAGAATTTACCTGAAAACATTGGCTAATGAACTGGTGAGTGAAGAACTATGCGAAAGAAGTCTAAACACGTGTGGCATCCCCTCTTGTCTGCACGTCCGGCTGAAAAGATGATCGAAAAAAATCATTACCTGGTAATGATAAATAAACTGGTAATAATAATAAACTGGTAACAGAAGGATGTCAAATTATGAATGCAAAAAAATGCCACAACACAATCTGCCTGTCCCATACAAATATGATCTGCCAGACTTGCTTTCCTAAGTGTAACTGTGTTTCTTGCTGAACATGTAACTTCTGAATCTGAGTGAATTATAATGAAATAGAATCTAATGGCGACATATATGAATTCTGGTGCTGATAGACCAGTTCTAAATCGCCTTAAGGTAGTATAGACTGCGCCAGAATGTATGACCTGCAGGTCATACACACAGGCGCATTGTAGTGCCAATACATGAGTCTGGCTCAGGCAGACCATCTTTAACTTGGTCTGGCTGTTCTAACTGTTCTGCGCCAAAGTTCTGGCGTCAAAGAATCAAATGTGTCTACTTCTACTAATGTGGTGCGACACACCCCCCAGAAGGCCCCAAAACGTTGGCGTGCTAAAAAGTGTTTTTGGTGCGGTACCGAGACACTTATCGTGCCAAAGTTGCGAGTACGCCTGTTCATACATCTATAGAACTGGTCTACTACAGTTTTTCGAGGCCAGAATTCTGGCGCAATCCTGTTGATACATGTCGCCCTAAGTGCATTACCATTAAGTTTGTTTTTCCTAATTTGTTTAGTATTAGTTATGTCATGAAAACTGGAGGCTATTTGCCGGTAGTTGAGAAACTTCATACTTTTTGTTTTAATATGTTCATGGTTGTTACATTTTTTTGGTATCTCATTTTGTTTACTCTCTTTTGATACATGCCTATGAAGGTCACTGATTACTTTTAGAGTCCTGAAATTTAGGTATTATAGGTGGTTTTCTGTGACTGTCAGACACACTGTGCCTGAACTCAGGAGTGCCACAGGTGCACCTGATGGAGAGTTAAGCACCAGGCCTCAAAAAGGTGTATTCACATTGTCAGAATGCAAGGTCAGATGACAGGAGGTGGATCCACTGGATTGCCTGGGATGGTTGGACCTTGCTGCAGGGGAACCTCCAGGTTGCAAACCCAGACATAGCTTCTCCAGACGACAGACAATAAGCCAGTAGTGTGGTACAGAGGATGAAGCAGAGACATAGTCTGGGCATAAGCAACAGGTCAGGGCAGGAGGCAAGCAAGGCAGGGTCAGGAACATAGCAGGAGAAATTCAGCAACAGAAAGACAACCTAAGGGCAGAGTAGACACAGAGGAAGGACACCAATAACTAGGTACAGAGTTCTGGGAGGTGTTCACTTAATGCTAATAGGACAGGAAAGATAGGTTAGGGAAGAATGCCTTCAGTTCTGGCCACTAGGGGTGTGACCTACAGTACTCCCCCTTAGGGCCTTGAGATTGAAGTTTGTGGAAGTGCCGGATTAATGCAGGAGCATTAATATGCTCTTGCAGCTTCCAAGACCTCTCTTTTGGACCATAACCCTTCCAAACGATGAAGTAAAAGATCTGGAGCGCTTGATGTCCAGGATCACTTTCACCTCATAGGTGTCCTCAGGGGTAGAGACAATAGAAGGAGCAGTCGCCTTGTGGGAGCACAGGCTGAGGACAAGCGGTTTGAGAAGTGACATGTGGAAGGCATTAGGAATGTGGAGAGATGGAGGAAGGCGGAGCTTACAATACACTGAATTTAATTTTTGGAGAATGGTGAAAGGTCTAAGGTAACAAGATGCCATCTTGAGGCTTGGTTCCCACAGGCGTATATTTCTTGCAAAGACCAGACCTTGTCCCTGGGGTGGAACACAGGCAGAGGTCTGCACTTCTTGTAGGCCTATTTATTGATTCAGGCAGAGGCTATGATGGGTTAGTCGCCATATACATTGAAAGTTGCATAGTTGAGCGTCCAACGCAAGAAAATCTGAGGAGGTTGGTATGGAATGGAGTGTCCCTCATGCATTCGTTGGAATGGTGACTATATGCAAATTCTGCCCAGGGCAGTAGATCCACCCACTCATCTTGCCATGCAGACACAAAGGGCAACATGTATGATTTTTGCCGTTTAAACGCCAATTTTTTGCGCATGTAAATAGTATGCACCTGATTTATGAACTCGCTCTACTGCGGGTCATAAATCAGGCACATACTAGTGCATAAACAACATTTCAGTCTCTGTTCCAGCAGTAGTGCACCTACAATTGTTGTAACGAAGCTATAAATCTATAGCTTCATGCGGTTCAAGTGCGCCTTGCCTCCCGCATGCCCCCCGAAGTCAGGCGCATTACAAAGTGCCACGGGCGCTCTGTAATGCATCTGATATTGGTGTGGGGGACATTTAAACTATCACGAACGAGGCTGCGCCTGATGACGGGCTGAAAATACGCCAGACTTCTGACGCAGCCCCGTTCATACATGCCACCCAAAGTGTCGACGATAGCTTTCTAATATCTGGTTCACTCCTTTCACTCAGCCATTAGTCTGGGGGTGATATGTCGAGGATAGTATTGAACGATTTAATCAAGAAAACATGAAATTAAGTCGATTTTTACGTTTTTCTCGATCTCGATTCGATACGATTTTTTTCTCTTAAAATCAGATCATAAATCGAAATTGAGGATTAAATCGCACCAATCTCGTTACTTCCTGTACTTTTGGTGGCCAGCCAATCAGTGCAGAGCACAGAGGGAACTCATGAACGTCACCAGTGGGGGGTGTAGGGATCTCATTGGCTGCTAAAATTACATGACCCTGTTTTATCTATGTGACTATATTTCCTGGTGAACGCCATTATGATTACAGACTGTAAGCTGAACACATTGCTCTCTCTGCTGTGCTTTTTTCAAAGCAGGCGATCACACCATTTCCCAGCGATTTCACAAAGGAAAGCTGCCAGATAGATTAGTTAGGGTTGGGGTACAGCAAGATTAGGGTGTCCTAGACAGTAGTAGTTAGAGATTTTGATATTGCTGCATACTGCATATTTGCATTGCCAAAAAGTTCCTTGCTGCATTTTTTTTTTTGGGGGGGAGGGGCAGGTTCAAGACACTGTTACTGAAATCTCTCAAAAGACATTAATGTGATATACTAGTTTCTTGCAAAATATTTCCTTCCGTGCCCAAAATGTCCTTGTTGCAGTTTTGTGGGGACAGCCAGTGTACAAGACAGCGTTCTTCCATAAGACCCCATTTCACAGATATTCCATAGAAAAAATTCTGTTTCTAATCCTAGTTGGTTGTTGTATATGACCACATGTCATAGATATTCCATAGAAAAAATTATATTTCTAATCCTAGTTGGTTATTGCATAAGACCACATTTGATGGATATTCCATAGAAAAAATTCTACTTCTAATACCAGTTGGTTGCATAAGACCACGTCAAAGATATTACATAGAAAAAATTATATTTCTAATCCCAGTTGATTGTTGCATAAGACCACATCAAAGATACTCCATAGAAAAAAATATATTTCTAATCCTCATTGGTTTTTGCAAAAGACCACATTTAATAGAAATTCCATAGAAAAAATTATATTTCTAATCCTAATTGGTTGTTGCATAAGACCACATGTCATAGATATTCCATAGAAAAAATTCTATTTCTTATCCTAGTTGGTTGTGGAAAAAGACCACATTTGATAGATATTCCACAGAAAAAAAATATATTTCTAATCCCAGTTGGTTGTTGCATAAGAACACATTTCATATATATTCCAGAGAAAAAATTCTGTTTCTAATCCTTATTGGTTGTTGCATAAAACCAAATTTCATAGCTATTCCATAGAAAAAATTATATTTCTAATCCCAGTTGATTGTTGCAAATTACAAGGATTGAAGCAAGAACACTGTTGATTTGGTGTTAGAGTTCTTCCATAAGACCACATTTCACAGATATTCCATAGAAACAATTCGGTTTCTTATCGTATTTGCCAGTTTGAAATTATAGGGATTTAAGACCACTTGTGATTTGCTGTCTTTGGAGTAAAGTTCTTCAATAAGAGACTGTGAACAAATCTTGACCTTTTTAATAATAATTTTTTTGAACATGGCCTGTCATCACTTGGTCGGTTCCCTGTGCGTCTCAGTTCTGAAGAGAAGCGGCAATTTGTTCCTCAGTGGTTAACACACCCTGCAGCCAATGGTTTTAACTCCTTTTCCTCTCAGTCACGGCCACAAATATCGTCATCATCATCATCAGTCCAAACTGAAGAAAAGACGGGTCAAATGTCACCCAATAAACAGACCGCACTAGATAATCCAAATTCTGAAAAGCTCTATGATGACACAATGGAGTTGTGGGGTCAGAAGTCATTTAAAAAGATCAAAAGGTCCAAGAGGCTTATTTTGTCTGCTCTGAAGACAAAATCGCTGATGCTCTGCTTTTGGGGTCATGCTGCTGTAAAATACAGCAATAGTCAACGTCCAATTTAAAAAAAATCTTGTAAAAAATACTAATTTCTTCTTTAAAATTGTATTAAGTGTCCAAAAGGTCATTTTTGCTGACTGTAGACTGGCTGCTGACTGTAGACCAGTAAAAGAAATGAAATGTGTGATCTTAGAAAAGTAATCCACTATAACCCATATCACAGAGAAGCCTGCGGAAGATGGTAGATTGGTAATACAATCAACAGTGATATGAGACCAAGGCAGTGACGTAGCTACAGGGGTCGCAGTGACTAAGCCACTGAGCTAGGGAGGCAAAGCAGGCCCTCCTCGCTACAGTCCCTGCAGCTGTTGTAGGTATCGCTGGGTCAAAAAGACCCAGCATTTACCTAGCTTTATAAGCAGAGTGGTGCGCACCTTTTAATATCCTGTCCGGGACACAGTGCGGGGAGGTGAGACATGCTGGGGCTGTCAGCGAGCAGTCAGTGTAATGTGGAGAGGAGGAACGCAGGCAGGGCTTCAGCAAGAGGGAAAAGAAGATTGTGTCTTCTCTCTCTCTCATGCATATGCAGACTCTATTGCTAGGTCTTTATGACTCAACAATACAGACTTAGCATTATGGGCAGCCCAGATGGGGGCGGATCTTGAATGGGAGGGGTGTAGCCTACTCGGGAGGGGGGTTAGTGCAGAGAAGAGCTCGGTGGGCTACAGAGCAGATGGGCAGCAGGGTTTGGGGTTGCCTGGAACACATGCACATTTGGAAGCCCACCCACTGTCCATCATTACCTGCAGCATGGGTGAAGAAGGAGTACAATAGGAAGAAGACGTGCCCAGTGGAGCTGCTCCTCTACAGTACATTCTACAGCAAGCCTCTCACCCAGGTACACCAGTGATGTTATAACAAATGAGGAACTGGGTGTTACTTATCAGGTATGAATCACCTGGTACTACCTAGCGCCTCATATCTGAGAAGTACGGGTGGCTTCACACAGCATTTCTGCATACATTTGCGGTATCTGTCGGGATTCTGGGAAACAAGGTACTTTGGCAGATACCGTAAACACAACTGCGGCGGCCTCATAGGGGCAAATAGAGAAACGTAGACGAGCGCGGGCTAAGTTTTGCTCTATTTGTCAGTGCATACGGCTGCGCTATTGTGTCCCCTAAAATAGATGTATGCGTCAGCAAATAAAGGAAAACTTAGCCCATGCTCGTCTACGTTTCTCCATTTACCCCTATAAGGTCACTGCGGTTGTGTTATGATATCTGCCGAAGTAACTTGTTTCCCGGAACCCCGACGGATGCCACAAGTGTATGCAGAAACGCCATCTGAACCCATCCTAACACCTATTGTCTCACCTGAGAAGTAACATCTTGTGTCTTATACCTGACAATTTCTGAGGCATTAGCCACTAGGTGCTACTTCTGTGTTATGGGAAGGGTATATTTTTAAGTTTTTTTTGCACGGTGTCTTTTACATTATTATTACATTTTATTAATGACTTGCCTGACTGCTTATCAGGATTCATTTGGAGGCCTTGGACATAGATGATATATCCCAGGAATGGCACACATGCAGGGTGACAAGTTTGGTGCATGTCAAATGGTACAGAAGAGGATATCCCCATTAACTGAAGAGATGGAGAGGGGCTTGACCATGGGGACTACTGGTAGGTTATGCTTGGGAACTAGTGTGGGATGAATTTGTTTACCTGTAGAGCCAGAATCCACAAAAGCAGCAACATGGAGATTGGAGCCGAAAGGAAGGACCACAGTAACCAGAATGGTCACATGTGGAGAAGTGGAGTCTTTGCCCAAGATTGCCTCTCCCACGAAGCCTACATTCTGGAGTTTCCTGGACAAAGTGGGTAGTCCTTCATTAGATGTTCCATAGAATCAAAATAAGGATATAGACCCAAGTTCCATTGTCTAGTCTTTTCTTCCATGGACACATGGGCTCTCTCGACTTAAGGTTTTTCCCCTGGATCAAGGGCACGGTGAAGTAGTGGGCCCAGTTAAGATATCTGCAGAAGGGAGGGATCTGTAGCTGAATATCCTTCTGACTTCTCAAAATGGAATCAATTGGGTAGTTGGGGGAAAAGGTGTTTAAAAAAGTGCACATGACTGTGACCCGCTCTCTTTAATGCAACCTGCAAGGCCATCCCAGAAGGCATCCACTAGAGCCCCTTTTTTTCCAACCCAAATTCCCAAAAATAAAGGCCGGAACTTGACAGCATACAGGCCCACGGTAGAATTGCCCTGACTAAGCCGACGAAGCAAAGATGCAGCAGAGGAGGTGTGACTTGGTTCCTCGAAGATCTTACAGAAGGTCCCTAGGAATTCCGGTCAGCTGGTTATCAGGGATTCCTTCCCCGTGGGGGGTTGAAATTGTTTTAAAGAGGCGGGGGAGGTTGATTGCCACTTTCACTGGGTCTGAGACTGGGTCTGATGACTGTATAGACATTTCTCAGGCTCCATTGGGCACTGGAAATCCTGATGCCCATTGGGTCAGAGGCATTCTCTTTGATCATGCCGCCATAACGGACCGCAGCAATCAAAAGGTTAAACGCCCCGGATTGGAGGCTTCCTTCAATCCCAACCATGCACAAAGGTTACTGTGGAA